>JAHXMU010000139.1:582604-595504 GCA_019455685.1 Philornis downsi | reverse complement strand
CGAGCGCAAGAACAACAAACACGGCGAGTGCAATGGCAACAAACATCAAGGGCGGGCAACAGCGGCAAAAAACGGCAGGAGAATTGCAAAAATCGCTTCATTCGTTCAGAACACTCATCCTATAAAGTCCTTTAAAAGGATCATGCACGTGCATGTGATTGCTATTATTATTGTTACTTCAATTTCCAACTCCTTATTGAGCCAAATTTCTAATGTGCGATATATGAGGGGAACTGTATAGGTAACGAGCAGGAAACACGGATTTCGTAATGGTATCTTTAGGAAACGTGATTATTTACTTATAAATAAAAGTTAATTAAATTAGAATTTAAAAGGGGAATTGTCATCTAATTCTTAGAATTAAAGAAAAACCCTTTAATGGGAATAGGCGATGCCAGTATAGAAAAAATAAGGCGTATTTCAGGCATCATAGGAAAAGGAGATAAAAGTCAGTTAACGCACATTTTAAGAAACTTTCTGCTTTTGTTTACAACGAAACGAAAATCAGTTAATTGAATAAAATAAATAACATAAACCAGCAGTATTTTTCCACTACTTTTTTAAGAACAGATTTTTAGTGATCCAGTTGTAGTGAACTTCAGACTAGAGACTGGCTTTCTAAGTAAGTCAGTTTCAAAATAAAGCGGATAAAAGTCAGTTAACTCACATTTTAAGAAACTTTCTGCTTTTGTTTACAATGAACAGAAAATCACTTAATTGATTAAAATAAATACCATAAACCAGCAGCATTTTTTGCTACTTTTTTAAGAACAGATTTCTAGTGATCCAGTTGTAGTGAACTTCAGAATAGAGACTGGTTTTCTGAGTAAGTAAGTTTCAAAGTAAAGGAGATAAAAGCCAGTTAACGCACATTTTAAGAAACTTTCTGTTGTTGTTCACAATGAAAATCACTTAATTGATTAAAATAAATAACAACATAATAACATATATTTTTTCTGCCTATTTGAGAGCGCATTTCTACTAATCCAATTCTGGTGATCTTCAAACTGGAAATTGGTGTTCTAAGTTTGCTGTAAGTTTTGGAACATGACGTAATAAAGTTGAGCCATTTCTGAAAAGCCGTATATACCAGTATTATTCCAGCAAAGTAGGGGCCTACTCCTGCCAAAGAGGTTCCGGGTATTGATCACTTAAAAAGTCTGCTTACATCGATTGTTAATCTTTACTGACTCTATACAGTTGAGGGCAATCTATCGTTTAGTTTGTTTACAGTGCTCGATTTGTCAGTTCATCTCTATTTTTTTGAAATGAATGAAAATATCGTCTCATGTTTCGTGTTGAAAATGGAATTATATTATATTTCGGTGTCAACTTTATCAAAAACACTTGAAAAGGGTGGTGCATAAGTAACGTTAACGGCGACTGTATTGAATGCGTTCTTGTGCATCATTTGGTTTTAACTCATGAACCAATTGCATCTTATATGGGAAAAGATATAACATTTGTAAAATTCTTTGCAAAGACCACCTAGATATCTCCAACTGCTGAGAACGTCACTTGGTGACAATTTCGGGGGTTTCCTCAATACTTGCTTGCACTCGAGCAGTGGTCACTTCATTTCGAACTGCACGAGGTCATCCAGCACAGACAGCCCCTTGTTGCTCAAAACGCTGAACCAATCGGTAAATTGTTGGAGCGCTAGGAGCATTTTGAACATGAAAGAAATTTCGATATAATCTGAATAATCGAATGCTGAGTTTCAACGTAAAATTGAACAACTTTGTTCTGTGCTGAGCCTTTTCATCATAAATTTCCCAAGTATTATTTAGTTAATTCTGCAAAGAGAAGAAAAAAGACTTAAACAAAAAATGTATTCACTGATCAAATCTTAGCGTTACTTATGTGCCACCCTGTACATGAGCGATACAGTGAATGTGGAGAAGGGTTTGCCTCGCTCTGACCAGCGACCAACTTCTTCACTTGAAGTTAAAAACGATGAAGTGAGAGAGGAATGTAGACTGAAAATTATAATTTAAGTTTAAGCTAAGTTTAAGTTTAAGACAGATAGACGCTAAATTATCTGTGTGTGTGTATACGATTGTTTGGATATGAAACGCGTGGCCGCTCGGCTACTTCCGAAAGACTTGAGTTTTCTTTCAAAGTTCAATCGCGTGCAGAAGACATGCTATAATAAGGCAATTCTGACCCCGTATTCCTAAAACGTATTATAACTGAGACGACTTTATAAGTTTGATATTCAAACTTTTTTCCATCTGTATCAAAACCAACAAAACCATATCAAAATCGATCAAAAGTCAAGGGGATGTTAACTGTTTTCTTTGACTATCGCAACTTTGTGCACTCGGAATTTTTGCTAGAAGATGAAATGATAAATAGAGAATATTATGTAGGCATTATGAAGTATTTAAGAGAGTAAATTCGTCGAAAAAAAACAAATTTGTAATAAGTCAACTCAAGGATTTTCGATCACGATAATATAGCATCTCACAAGGCTAACTTTATGAACGAAATTTTAACCAAAATCTCAATAAATATCATCGAAAAATCCAAAAAAAAATTCACTTAATGTGGCTCCAGCTGACTTTTTTCCATTTTCAATACTCAAATTACCATTTTGAGGCATCCGTTTTCAGTCGATAGAAGACGTACCTGAGAATTCGCAGTGGAAGATGAATTCTTTAATGGAAACTGCGTTTGAAAAATGTTTTCATGTTTGGAAAGCGCCTAATTTTATAGGTGATACAACAAATTCGAATGAATAGCAAATGTGTTACGTTTTATTTGCCAATTTGACCAGCAAGTGCTATCTATTTGGAAATCTCAAAAGGATACTCTAGAGAAAAAGATTTGCTTCAAATGATGAGGATATTGCACACAGAATTCGCGATGGAAGATGAATTTTTTAAAGGAAAATGCGTTTGAATATTGTTTTCATGTTTGGAGAGCTCCTGATTTTATAGGCAATACAACAAATTTGAATGAAATAGTAAATATCTTACGTTTTATTTGCCAATTTGGCTACCAGCAAGTGCTATCTATTTCGAAATCTCAAAAGGATACTCTAGGGAAAAAATATTTAGTTCAAATGATGAGAATATTGGAGACACTGTAGCGGATCGTCAACCAAACCGATTTGCCTTCCAGCTTTCCTATCACCAAACGTATTTAATGCAACTAAATTATAATGGCCAGTCTGTCTGATATAAATTCTAAATGCTCGGACTAAAAACAAAATACGATATATTTGGCATAAAATATCAAATAATCGATCTTAACTGTTCATAATGTATTGTCTGAACAACTGTGCGTGTGTCTAAATTTACGAGAGTTACCTTTTCTTAATCAATTTTATATCAGGTCCGTTAATTTTATAAAGTTCGTGGATCAGTTTTATTGGACAGAAGAGAAAATTCAATTATTGTGATGGCTGGTTATTCGGGCTACGTGATGTAAACTGTTCTTCAATTCAATGAAAGTTGTTCCATGAAAGTTTCATGGAACCCAATTATCGACATTTCCATTTTGTTTATAACAATTTTTCGAAAAAAAATCTTCTAGTTAAAAATTCCAGCCGCAACCATGACATAATTTCTTTAATTACATGAAAAATAAACCAAAAAAAAAAAAAAAGGAAACCACAATCTTCGAATTGAAGAAGAAATTAACTGAATTGATGAATTTTTCTCTGTCAGTTTGACGAAAACCCATAAAAGGCACTAATTCATCAAAAGAATGAAAGCTTCATTTTCTTCTAACAAAAAGAAGAACCTTAAGATTTTCCTTTATCTTACACACCTGCCTCGTCTTTATTGCTACGTTCAGGTCCTTACAGTTATTGTTGTCATTTCATTGTCCTTGCAAAGTGAAAAGACAACGATATGAATGAAGAAGCTGCAAAATGGTAGCAACAGCTTCTCCACTGTAGTGCACCGAAACAACAGCAACAAACAGCAGCAGTAGCGGCAGCAACAGCTCTTCATTTATAAAGTGATGCTTAAGCGTGTATTGGCATCTGCTGCTAAGCCATGCTGGAGCTGCTACATTCGAATGGACTGGCTTATGAGGAGCTGTCGCTCCATGGCAGTACCCGTATGTGCCACTGAGATTGTGCGGCCCCATTGTGGCATTTGCTTCATTGCCAGGATGCGAGCAAATGTTGTTCGTGTTAGTGCTGTTCAAATGAATATAAATATCAGCAACATTGCGAATATCTGTGTACAACATTTATATTGTTGTTGACTGCCAGAAAATGGAAATGGTTTCTCCTATACGAAGTCATATACACACTAACACACACTTACTAACTGGTATAGTACACAAATGCAGTGCCAGAGTGTACCTACTCCATATGTGCAGTAGTACTCCTTTAACTTGTATTTTGTGAAGCTTTATTGCCAATGAATGGCATCCTTTATGTGTTTGTTTATGTTGTTGTTGTTGTCTGTTTCAGTAGTGCGCCGTGACCTAAACAATTGTTCACGTCGTCTGTTGCCATATCTTTAAGATGTGCAGAATGGATTTGCTATATATTGCATTGTTGCAGCAATATTCCATTCGTTGTTTCGATTATGTTATTGTTACAAATGAGATTTTTATTGCTGTTGCTCGAAAGGATAATGATGAGATAGTTGTTGTCAGCAAGATAATTTCTGTTGTCATGATATGTTAATTTTATTTGGTTTTAGTTATATGAATGGATATTTAATTGTGAGGAAAAATGGTGGAACAATTCACATTATTTCCATGTAAAAAGATTTTGGGAAACATGCAATATGTTTATCTCTAAGGAAATACGAGATCTCAAAAGCCTTGTTGACGGTAGAAGAATTATTTTCGCATAGGAAAACTCATATAATCAGGAGGATCTGCCTCTTAAAAACAAGATCCCTTCGCAAAAAAAAATCGTTCCACGAAGATAAGGAAACAAAAATCTTCTCCAAAGTAAAAGAAACATTTTTTTCAGAGAAACGATTTTCAATGTCCTGCATTTAAGATTCGGCAAAGTAATGTTACCATTTCTCTCGATATTTCCAATTTAACTTGCAAAGACAAATATCTGTTGCAATTTCTTTAAATATTATTCTGTGCTCAGTGCATTTTAACTCATACAGGGTGTCCGTTGGGAAGTAATACTACTTTGTCTTGCTGCCATTTTGGTAAACATTAGTCTTGACAGTTCATATTTGGCAGACGTAAAGTAGAGACGTGGCAAATTTATTATGGAAAAATATTCGACAAACCAACGTGTTTTAATCGTCAAAACATTTTATCAAAATCAATCATCGATTACTGTGACGGTGAGAAAGTTACGTGAAATTTTTGGGAGAAACAATGTGCCAACAAGACGCACTATTGTGTAGTGAATGATTTCGAAGAAAGGGCCAAGCATGGACCACAACGTACTACAAGATCGGCTGAAAACATTACTGCTGCTCAAGAAAGGGTTCCAGACAATCCATCAACCTCAATTCGACGCCGTGCTCAGGAGCTTGATCTTCAAAGAACAACTCTAGCCACAATTTTGCATAAGGATTTGCATTTGTTTCCATTCAAGATTCAGTTGACACAAGAGCTTCTTCCACAGGACGATTTACGCCGCCGTACATATGCCAATAGGATGTTACAACTTGCCCATGATAACCCCGATTTTCATGGAAAACTCATAATGAGTGACGAGGCACATTTTCATTTGAATGGATATGTGAAATAACAGAATAGTCTGGGCAATGGAAAACCCTCAAATTATTCATCAACCTTTGCGTTTAATAAAAGTGACAGTCTGGTTGGCAATTTGGTCAGGAGAAATTATTGGACCTTACTTCTTTGAAATTGAAAATGGCGTAACGATAACTGTCAAGGGGGAGCGATATCGTGATATGATTGAAAACTTTTTAACACCACAACTGCATGATTTGGCCTTGATTAACATGTGGTATCAACAAGACGGTGCCACATCGCATACAGCTAGGATTACAATGGCATTACTGCGAGACCTCTTTCCACAACAAGTTATTTCAAGAAATGGTGATGTTGATTTGCCTCCACTGTCGCCTAATTTGACTGCTCCGGACTTCTTTTTGTGGGGATATCTGAAAAGCAAGTTTTATGCAAACAAACCAGAAACGCTTGAGCAACTCAAACAAAATATTCGTGATGAAATTAATGAAATACCGCGTGAAATGTGTGAGAATGTAATGAAAAATGTGCTCAAAAGGGCTCGCATTTGTGAGGCTAACAGAGGCGGACATATATCTGATATTGTATTCCATACATAATTGCCGATATTAAATAAAAAATTTATCAATATAAGATCTATTCTCTTTCATTTAATCAAAAATTGTAAACAAACAAAGTAGTATGCTTCCCCGACGAACACCCTGTAGACGTAACGCCCTATATTGAAGCAAATTTTTAACTTATGGGAATTAGCTTTAGAAGTTATGGATGAAGCCTTGACATTTGCTAATGAGGTCAAATTGGGAGGTATTAAAATACGACGGTCAGGCATTATAAATCAATAAATAATTTATATTTGTAATTAGAGATTTCCGAGGATAATTTCGGTGAATCGATCAATTTATATGGGAGATTACAAAAGAGATATGACAAAACTGTTAAATTTCATTCACAGCCGCAACTTTAATCTATGGCTGATGTATTCCAAATTAGGTTGAATGTAATGAAATCGAAAAAATGACATGAATTTATGAACTAACCCATAAGTTTTTAAATTCATGTTGGTCATTTACATCGGAATTATCAGAATAGGAAGCGTGATTAAGTGATTGAAATTTTTAAAATTTTATTACAATTTATAATGCATTAGCCCAAAATAATTTGTCCTTTCTACTGAAAATTACGAGGGCGGTTCCAAAACTAGCGTCATTGATGCATAGATGGTGGCAGTATTTTGAAAGAAATTATTTTGGTAAAAAGCCACAACCTTATAAAACATATTTTAAGTTTCAGTTTCAATTTTAATTTCAGTTTACGAGTAAGCACGTTTATTTTTATTTGAGTCATCAAAAATAAACGATCTCAGTGAATTTGTGAACATGGAAAAAATTGGCCAACGTTATGTAATTCAACATTTCCCTTTGAAAGGTGTCAGTCCACGTAATATTAAAGCCGAGCTAGATTCTACTGTGAGGGAATCTGCTCCTTCGTTTAGGACTGTAAAATATTGGGTAACAGAGTTTAAACGAGGCCGTACGAGCTGGCAAGACGACCACTATTTTAGTCGACCAATTGAGGTGTCCACGCCAGACACGGTTAAAAAATCCACAAAATGATATTGACTGGTTTTCGGCTGACTATACATCGACTGCTATACATCGTATATTGACTGAACATTTGAGGATGAGAAAGCTGTGCCCAAGATGGGTGCCGCGCTTGCTTTCAATAGAGCAAAAGTAGCGTTGTGAAGATGCTTCAGTAAAGTGTTTAGCGATGTTTCACAGCAGTAAAGCCGAATTTTGGCCTCGATTAATAACGATGAATGAGACATGGATCCACCACTTCACACCTGGGACAAAGGAACAATCAAAGCGGTGGATTATAATGGAAGAATTGTGTCCAAAGAAGGCGAATACGATTGTATCTACAGACAAGGTCATGGCGCCTGTTTTTTGGGATGCGCATGGGATTATTTTTATTGATTATCTTCAGAAAGGTAAAACGGAAGCATCAACGGCGAATATTATGCTAATTTATTGCAGCGTTTAGGTGATGAAGTCATGGAAAAAGGCCATATTGGCGAAAAAGAAAATGTAGTTTCATCATGGCAATGCTCCAGTTAAACGTCCACTAGCGCGATGGCTAAATTAATGAATTAAAGTTCGAATTGCTTCATCACACACCTTATTCGCTAGATTTAGCTCCGTCGGACTATTTCCTATTTCTAAACTTGATGAAATGCCTCGGTGATGAAATATTTGCCAACAATGAAAAGATGGAGTCTGCGCTTGATGGCTATTTTGATGAGTTTGACAGTTCTTACTATGAACAGAGTATAGACGCTATTAAATATCGCAGGAAAATGTGTATCGAACTAAAAGGAGTTTATGTTGAAAAATAAAGAAAACTTTTCCCAACTTTTTTGCGTCTTCTTAGTTTTTAACTTTGGGACCGCCCTCGTGCCACCGTGACACTCAACTTAATGGATACCGATGTGACAATGACAACATCCTGCGATGAAAGAACGGTTCTACGAGTGGATTAAAAAATCTCAAAATTCTATAAAAACATAGGGTTATCCTAATTCAGAATATTACTTTTAAAGTTGATACCACCGTTAGGTGCACTAGTAGGTCAAAAGTCAATGTCATGAACTTTTTGACAAGTTTTTTGAGGCAAAGTTGGACTTTGAATACGAGCGGGATTAGCTGTATATAGATTTCGCCTCTGGATGCTTTTAAAAATCCATAGAAACTCCTATATAAAATTCTTTAAATTTTTTAAAATTCTTTAGAACCTCCTATAAAATTGTTTAATAAATTCTTATAACAGATAACGAAAGCGTGAATTATTCCATCGAAGCAATTAGAAATTATAAAATAAAGAGAAAATTTTATTGAAACATGCAAATTTGTGAGGTGCCAGAAGAGTTAATCCACCTATTTTCAATGCTACGTTTTGCTGCGGTATCAAACGATATCTACCTTCATTCTTTCACGAGAAGGGATGCAAATTTTAATAATATTTACTGAAGAAATTGATTTTATTTGAAAAGATTTACTGAACAGGATCTACAGCCTAACAATTATTCCGAAAGTCAGCTTGAGAAGCTTTTAATAGATTTATCTATTACTCGAAGTACTCGAAGTGAGAAGGCACGTCTAGGTGACCGGCACTGAAAGAAATATTTGATGGTTGTATCAGAATTCGAACCCTTAATCAGCTGAACTATTGTTTAAACTAACCAGCGAACTATGGCTGGTTCAGACCGGGGTTTTATAGTTGATATAAAAAGTCAATTTTCAACCTTTCTACTTTTTCAAATACTTCAAAAATCGATTTTCAATTTTTTGGTTTTTCGACCTTTTAAATGTATGAAAAGTCGGTTTTGTTGTTTTCACATTTTTATGTAAAAAGTCGATGAGTCAAAATAACTGCAAGTCGAAAAACTAACTAACGGGTTATCCATTTAACGCCTTCAAAACCACCGATCTGGCAAGGCTGTCAGCTGTTAAGTACCTGCTATCTGAAGTTTTATATATTTAGTAAAAGTTTTGCCATTTAAGAATATGGATCGTTTAACAACCGAAGAAGACGTAAAAATAGTCAAAACTTACTACAAACGTGGTCGATTTAAACGTGGGCACTTTTCGTACATTACGGGGTGATTATGGTCGTCATAATCGACCTACTGTGCAAAAAATTGGCAAGATTATAATGATGTTTGAAGAAACTGGAGGCGTTACAGATGTGGTCGCCCCTGTTCATCAATTGAAATGCCGGAAATATCGCTTCTGTTATAGAAAGTGTAGCGGATAATCCGAATTTGTCGATTCCACGGCATTCTCAGCAATTGGGTCTATCTTACGATTCATTATGGTATATTTTGCATTTGGATTTTCACCTACATCCATATAGAGTCCAACTCACACAACAATTAAAGCCGGCTGATCATTCACAAAGCGACAGACTTTCAATGCGGATTTTTCGAACAAAATTTTCCCCAGCGATGAAGCTCATTTCTCACTCGGTGGTTGTGCCAAGAAGCAAAATTGTCGTATATGGGGTTCAGAAAACCCCCCACAGTGCTTGTGGAAAAGCCATTGCATTCGGTGCGCATAATGATCTGGAGGTCTCACTGGGCCTTATTTTTTCGAGAATGACATTGAAGGAACTGTTACCATCAATTAAGAGTACTATGGCCGTATGATAAGTGAATTTTTTTTAACCTGCAATTGAATATTGTGAACTGAACGATATGTGGTTTTAAAAAACATTGCCACGAGTCACACAACTGATCCGATTTTTGCATGAGAAGTTTCCAGAAAGCATATTTTGACGTTTTGGTGACGTCAATTGGATAATAAGATCATACGATTTGACGCCGTTAGACTTTTCTGTGGGGCCATGTCAAAGACCGCGTTTACGCAGATAATCCCCAAGCTTTGGAGTATTTGGAAAGCAAAATTCGTCAAGTTACCGCCGAGATAACGCCCGAAATTGGTTGAGAACTACCTCAAAAGGGTCTACTGCTGCAACCAATCCTGAGGCGGTTATTTAAATGACATTGGAAATATTTCGTATGTAATGGCAACATCCAAGCATTATAATGAAATAAAAGTTTCGTCGAAATCATAGCTTTATGCGTGTTTTATTAAAGTTTAGTTTTGGAACCTAAAAGTGGATAACCCGTAAAATATTGAATTTTCTATACAATAAAAGAAATAAATAAATACACTGATTAAAAAAAAAGTTAGGTGAATTTCTTATCGTAGCACAGTTGGTGTGCCAGCCTGTATAAATAGCGAAATTAAATCATTTTACGCTTTGGAGTCTTTTAGAGTTACCTCGCCCGTTGTGAAAAGAGTACTTCGAAAAACGATTCACAAGCTTGTAAAACAATATTGATTAGCCTCCAGAATATTCTGCAGAATGAGAGAATCCTTTATGGATATTCCTTTTTAACAATTTTTCTCACAACTTAAATAGCACAGTTCGTATTTTAAAAGAAAACCACACAGCTCAAGCAATACTTTTGTCTGCACTTAATAAACTTTATGTAGCAAAACTGGAATTGTTAAATTAATTCCCCTTCCTCCACCGCTTGCACACAAAATTGATGATTTCAATTGCATCCATCAATCGTTTTAAACTAATTTTCACCACATAAACTTTTCAACGACAAATTGTTATTAACAATGATTTTGGTCACATAATTTAATTGAATTTAATTAATTGTTGACAAATAACGAAATGCATGGAACCCAATAAATCATTGAATTGAATTGAATTGAATTGAGTTCTTTTGGTCGGTCATTCCCACAAAACTGAGAAAAATTGGCAAAAGCAAAAGTCCACTGCAGTGGAGGAGTTCAAAACCATCAAATGTTGTAGCTTCATGTGTCTACACGCCAGCTAAATAAGGACAGAACACACAGCAGCACAGTGGACATTCCATTGTGTGATGAATTTGGAATACTCGCTCAAAATCCCCAAATGCCGGCATTCAACATTAACCCAATCGTACTAAACAGTAGCTTTGTAGTTGAGTGAGCTTCTTGATCTCCTCCCTGCCTTATAGTCCATGACATGATGGTGTTCCACAAGTGAAAGCCACGAGAAATTTAGTCCCGTCCTGCTACATTTGTGCTGTGTATTCGATTTTATTTCGTGGTGGACTGACAGCGGCGCCAAATGATATCAAAACTTTATGAATTTGAAATTTCTTTTCTTTCGTCGAATGACTGCAGTGCGGACTGGCGGAGCGGAATGTGGAGGATTATATGGAGTCCAAAATGCAGAGTGCATCAATTGAGCTTCGCGTCCTTTTCTTAGTACATGTCAGTTTTGTCGTAAGTTTTGCTTAAAATTTCATTTCATTGTTCACGCAAACAAACATCACAAAAAATTGGAACTCAAAATCTTCATCGTCGCCGTCGTCCGTATTCAGTTCTGTTTTGGATGGTTAGCTCAATTGTTGTCGATGTTCCTGCTAATGTTGTTGTAATTGTTGTTATTGTTGTTTGTGGTGGTGTCTCATTCATTTTAGGTATTTATTTATTTACGAGTATTTCGTTCCCGCCGGCCCTCCTTTTGGCAATGACAAAAAGTGGAGCCACTTTTGATTGTCCCAAGAAGAAATGATGATAAATAAACATTATCACAAGAGGAATGGATATTCGTACATTTCCAACAAAACTTATTTGTTAAAGTGGCGCTGAAATTTAAAACCAGTTTAGGTTTGGCATTTTAATATCATTTTGTGCAGCATACCCTACTTGCCGACCCACACAAATGCCATCGATTACATAATTCAAGGATTAATTAAACAGTTCTATTCAAAGTGGTCTGGTTAGAACTAAGTCGTTGCCTTTTGAAAGGAAGACCAGTTTTTGTCCCAAAAATTTTATTTATTCGTGTAAACCTATTTAATTTTCAAAGGCTGTTATAAGTAAAATTACTTATCTGAGCAGCATATCTGGAAAATATTCTTGATCGGTCTACAAATTTGATTTGGCATAAGAAGGTCCATCGGTCTGTTGGTCGATAAAAACCTAGGAGACTGATATTTTCCTCGGAAATGTCTCATAGTTTTAAACAGGTTGAATTTGAAGTTGCTTAAAACCGGCCTACGGGGAAGAAAGTGAACTGAAGCCAAATTTTTCAAAATAATTTTATCATTTATTTGTTGGTTTAGAGAAATATTTGATGGCAATTGACGGTCATATTCTCTTCCAAAGAACCACAAAAATTGTGAGCGTGGTTATTGCAAAATATTAAAAAAGCGTAATTTTCACTGGAAAGAAGTCGATACATTATGCATGAGAGCAGATCGTTTCTGATATATGCGATAAGGAAACATTCCCATTTGCATGCACTTTGGAGAGACTGTCCTGATTGTAAGCTTGGTTGGAAAGTGTAATAAAAAAAAATGCGATTTCAATATATAGGATGGGACACCAATTGCACTACAATACGAAATTCAACTAATTTTTTTTAATTCAATATATTTCAATTATTTGTTTATTGTACAGAAAGTTTAATTTTATTATATTTTACTACTTGTCTTAAAGATGATAGACCGTAAATGACATGTCGATGACGACACTTTTCTATAGAAAAATTGTCGATGACGACCCGTTTCTATATGAAAAGTGTCTATGACGACACTTTTCTGTATGAAAAGTGTCTATGACGACACTTTTCTGTATGAAAAGTGTCTATGACGACACTTTTCTGTAT
>JAHXMU010000139.1:519934-581411 GCA_019455685.1 Philornis downsi | reverse complement strand
CTTTTCTATATGAAAAGTGTCTATGACGACACTTTTCTATATGAAAAATATCTATGAAGACACTTTTCTATATGAAAAGTGAAAGAAAATAATATGATGCTGATACAAAATCGGTAACATTTCTTCATAATGGTATGTCCAACGTTACTTTCTGCATCTAAAAATTTCAACCGTTATCTACTGGTAGATCCATATTTTCTAAAACGACAGCCACTTTTTTGTAACTGCAATATTTTTTGGCGATTCTGATGCATCATCATCATTAAAGTCGTTTACTTTCATAAATATTCATCACACTTTACGCAGGGTATGTTATAGTCTTCCTACACCATCTCATTCCACATTTAACTTTGGAATCTAACACAACAATATTCAAAAATACAACAATTAAATACCAAACGGGACACACTTTAAGTCTGTGTCTTGTAGAATCTATTGGGGTCTCCGACTGTGAATGCAATTGCTTGAACAAACGCAAATCGTGCTGAAATTTTTGTCTGACCATATCGTCTCCATCTTCATCTGCATCTGCATCACTGTCCTTCTCTTCGTTGGGATGGTCTGAATACAAACGTTTTGTTGTCTCTCCACTCAAATTCGGTATCTTTTCAGGTCTCATGAAATTTAAAACTCCCTTCTGATGCCGGTGGGGAGTAAGCTGAGAGTATTTAAAGTGTTTTCACCGTTTTGTTGTTGTTGTTTGTCTATCGGTTGGTGTTTCTGCTCCTGGTATTTGAATTTGAAATCAACAGAATTTTGCATTTTATAACGAAATTGAACACGTTGACAGACGTGTCACAAGTTTCACACAAAACTTGTGAAGTGTTCGTCGAACTTTTTGGGTTTGTAGTTGTGCCTTATTCGAAAGGGTTTGTTTGAAAACATTTTTTTTAGCTATGGTCAGTGGTCGGTCGCCCGTTCTTAAGTGGCTCAATTGGAGCGGAAGTCTTTGGGACAGATTTGTTCGCTCTTTCGTTTGCCTCACAATTGTAGCACAATAACATTTGCATAATTCCTCAGTTGTTGTTAGACCTTTTCGGGACAAATGAGTTTTGTGCGATTTGTATTATCTGTTGGCCGCGTCGCTGGGTCCATTCCAATTGTTTGTGATTTGCTTTTTAATTGAGTTCAATGCATTAGTTTGGTCAAACACTTCAGCTCAGTTGTGTGGACAAACTTGAGGCGCCTCAAAGTTTTTACCTTTTGTTTAGTTGGCGGCCAATCTAATCTAAAGTTTGTGTGAATTTTCATACTCGTTGAAGATTGGCTTTAGTTTTATGAAAAAGTCATAGATGCTATCGAATGGTCAGGAAGAGATTGGGCTTCCGGTCATGGAAATATTATTGTTGTTGTTAATTATAAACAAAATGAGTGTCCTGACACAGAGCTCATTGGCGACTACAGTGACAAAGTGTTTGTTTCTGTTAAAAGGCAATGAAATTACAACTGTTGAGGTAGCTGATGATTTTTAGAGGAGTGATGGGGGAAGTCCTGAGAAATGTTGGAGAAAGCATCCACTGGGAGAACAATATGTTCACAAATTCTTGTAGCTACTCGTACATTGTAAAGACAACAATTTGTGCCACAACAATTTCTGCATAATAAAATAAACCGAAACTTTTCGAAAAGATATTCATTACCTATAACTCCAGAAGCTCTTTGCCTTTCAGACATCCTCTTCCATCAGGAAACAGCTGTAAATTGAGTATATTCTTTCCTTAAAATAGTCGTGATCGTGAGGGCATTTTGCTGAAAAGATTTATGATCATCGTTGTAGGATTTTGTTTTTTTTGTGGAACAACAAGGGGAATGCATAGGACAGGAAGACTTGGATACAATTGAAACTTTAGCCATTCATTCGAATTTATAAAGTAATTTGCTACATTTTGTCAATGTAATTGATATTGATGGCAGAAATACAACTCATGATGGGAGAGATAAGAAATGTGAAATTGAATAAGGGAGAACGCATTTCAGTTTAACAGTTAATTTATTTAAATGCAGGAGATGTATGGAGTTGGACTTCATTTCTCCTTTGCTATTGGTGAACTTTTTGACGAACGGATAACATGAACAACAGTTAAATAACATCGTCGTAAATTTTTATTGTGTTATGTAAAGTGAAGCAGGCATAGAACCATAAAATATCTATATATAATCGTTAAGTTATGAGTAGGGCTACATACAAATAACGCTAATTATTAATTATACTAAGTATTAAAAATTCGTTTTTAAAAATTCACCCAATAAACCAAAATAATACCGCTTTAAAATGCTACTATTTTTTTTAGAAAATTATAGCTTGCTTTAAATTTATGGGCCATTTAGTTTTTTTTTTACCATTTAGTAGTTTTAAAACCGCCGATCTGGCAAGGCTGTCAGCGGGGCGCCACTTGTGTGAAGTGGTCGTACCTAATATGGTTTCTAAAGAAAACAATTTGCTAGATATTTTTGAATTATTGGAAAAACAGGATCCAAATCTAAGCACAATTAAGTGGTGCGTCTCACATCGCAAATTTTTGTCAGGTAATGAGAAAGATTACAATGAATTGGCTGTTTCCGCCTTGTGTACCAATGAACTTCTTCACATAAGTGTGGGTAGCGAGACAAAGCAATTTGTAGATGGAGTGGACAAGAAATTAAAGTATTGTTTTTAGCATATCGTATTTAAGTTTGTTAATGTCTAAATTATAATTTTTAATAGTGTGAATATTTGAATATTTTTGTGAATATTTTATTTATTTCCCACACTAATTCAAAAAATCTTAAGACATGCATAAGTCTTAAACAACTAACTGGATTTGGAAGACATCTGAAGTGTTATTTATTTAGTGAAAGGTTTTTCATTTAGGAATATGAAACGTTTAACAATCGAATAAGGTGTAAAAATAAAAAGGGTGGCTGTTTGGTGCGTATTATGGTCTGGAGGCGTCATTGGGCTGTGTTTTTTCGAAAACGATGTCAAAAGAATCCACTGCTGCAACCAATCCAGAGGCGGTCATATAAATGAAATTGTATTTCGTACATAATGGCAAGGCCCAAGCATTATAATGAAATAAAAGTTTCATCGAAATCATAGCTTTATGTGTGGTTTATTATTTAACTTTACTTTGAAACCGAAAATACTCGTATTAATAAATTTCAACATAATAAAAAGGCCAATTCAAAATTTCGAATTAAAACAATTTTTAGGTAGTGGCGTCCAAACGTCATCTGTCAAAGTGAAAAGTGTACAGTATTGTCTGCAATTTCATCATGGAAAGACTAACAAACGAGCAACGATTTCAAATCGTTGAAATTTATTATGAAAATTCATGCTCTGTGACAAATGCGCATTGTTTGATATGACCATTTTATGGTCGTCATAATCGACCTGCTGAATTAACAATTTGTGCTGTTATCTCCAAATTTCGCACCAAATTTACTTTGTTGAACATAAAACCATCGACTCGCATGCGTAGAGTGCGTACCTAAGAAAATATTGCAGCCGTAGCGACCAGTGTTAATGACGATCGTGAAATGTCAAATCGTAGCCGGTCTCAACGATTGGGCATGTATTACTCAACCACAAGGAAGTTTTTTTTTTTGCCCCAATTGGCTGAGTTGAACTTGGTTGACATGTGGTTTCATCAAGACGGTGCAACACGCTACACTGCTCGTGAAACAATGGATATGTTGAGGGTTGAATTTGGTGAGCAACTTATCTTTCGATTTGGCCCTGTGAGTTGGCCCCCAGGATTCTTGCGATTTAACGCCTCTTGATTATTTCTTGTTAGGTTATGTCAAGTCGTTAGTCTATGTGGACAAGCCGAATACTATTAAAGCCTTACAGGATAACATTACATGCGTTATTCGTGGACTACAGGCCGAAATGCTCGAAAAAGTGATGAGAAATTTGACCTTCCGAATGGACAATGGAATACAGGCTGAAATGTTCGAAAAAGTGACGAAAAATTGGGCCTTCTGAATGGATATTATAACACGGAGTCGCGGATAACATTTACATGAAATTATCTTTAAATATTAAATGGCAAAGACCAATTTATCGATTCGAATAAGAAATTTGAATATATGAAGCAAATTTGAGTGCTCTATTCGATGTTTAAAAAAAGCTACGATTAAAAAATCACCCTTTAGTACTAAGATTAAAGAATAGAAATAATTATTGTTTTCATAGATAATTTCATTGCACTATTAGGCCGAATGTGTTTATTTAGTAAGTAATATCAAATTAGTTGTCATTATATTGAATCCGTCCTATATTATCAATTACTTCCTACATACAACATTGGGCTTTCCTTTGAATTTTACTAAGCCACTGTTTGCTAAAATCATTTGGCATTTTTTTTTTTCTATAATTAATGAGCAGTAGAACTTTTAATTAGTGCTGTTGATATTTTCGCGCAACGTAATTTGTAGCGCTAAATGTCAGTCTCTCACTGGAAAGCGAGCCATCCCCCCAATATCTTTGCTCCTGATTTTGCATAAATCGCAAAGAAATAATCTACACACAAATATATAAATAGCTGCATGTTGCCGCTGGTTTGGCGTTGCTAACACACGATAAAGATCTGTTGTTACAGTTGAAGCAACAAGAACTATTTTCTCGTCCCCCAACAACTCCTTCCGCTGCGTTAAGGAATCATCATCGTGTAAATAATCGCTGTCGCTGTGTTACTAAACGTGTAAAAAAATTAATAAAGCAAATCTTTGAGATTGTAACTAAAGAAATAAATACACAGAACGGGAGAATTGAAATGCTGATGACGAAACGAAAAACGAAAATCGAGACAAACTGTAAAGCCAAAGCAAATCCATGGAGGATGTAGGTAGTCCACATCAAAAGAGACTTTCTGCTTAATCCAAGCTCGTGAAGGGGAAACAATAACTCGAATTAAACTGAGGGAAACAACACACAAAAGTCGCTTAAAAGATTTAAATATACAAATTGAAGTATTCACCGCATTTGCAACTGCCACAGAGTAATGTAGCAATAACAACAACAACAAGAACGACAACACCAACGGGAACATTAGGGACCAAAGTAGGGAGTATTAGTGGTTGAGGACAGTAAATAATATACACGTCGAGAAAAAGATAGCCTTACAAAAGTTAGCGGGACATTTGGCTATAATTCAATTCAAATGTTAATAATTAAAATGTTGCTGTAGACGATAACAATTATTTAGAATGCTTTGTGAGCAAACAGTGGAAGCAAATTTAATATATTATAATAAAGTAATGAAGAGACAGCAAAAAAAAAAAAGTACTTTCCAAATGATAACTTTTTAATGGACAATATTTACGTTCTCAATTAGAGTTTTTTTTTTTTTAAATTGAATTAAATTAAATTGCCGACTAAAAATTAGCAACAGCAGACAAAAATGAACCAATGCTTAATGATGACGCAGCAAATTTTAGTCAAACGACTTTGACTATGAACCAAATGAAATTAATCAGCAAAGTCACTAAACGATCGCGTTTGCTTTGTTGCCGGCCACGACAAACAAACAAATCGAATCCAGCAGTTACAGTTATTTCGAAAAAACGACTGTTTTCCGCTAATGTCGAAGCGAACATATTGAGTCACAGCAATTGGCAATGCGTTAGGCGTTCGCATTTGCTGCGTAAGTTGTTGGATGCTTTAAGAATGGGGACAGAAAATGCTTCACCGAAATTTAACTGATCCCAATTAAACGTATAGCGACCAATCATTACACGATGGTTAGTATACGCCACTATCGTTCACATGATTGCGAGTTCAATCCCGCATACAGTCACCTATCATTATTTGAGCGGCAGTCATCTCGATCTAATAAACACTTTGAATAGTCGAGTAATCGACAAGTTTTCTAAATACTTCTCAAGCTGTGCCACTCGGAATCGTCATTAAAGTGTAGGTCCAATTGAGTGGGTCTAAAAATAAAGTGCGTGTAAAGCTCACTCAATGTGTGAAGCTCTCCCATATTTCATTCATGAGATGCAAAAGAATTTATTTTATTGTTTTTTTTTTTTAGTTAAACGAGGATTGTGCATTGGTACGAAGGCGATCCCTAGTCTAGCTGACCTGACGTACAGATGGCGACAGTAGTTTGAAAAAAAAATTATTTTTGGTGGAAAGTAACAACCTTATAAAACATGTGTTTTAAGTTTCAAATCGAAACGTTGTTTAGTATTTTTATTTGAGCCATCTAAAGTAAACGATCTCAGTGGATTTGTAAACATGGAAAAAATTACGGTCACTTAAATGACATTGCATTTCATACATTATGGCAAGGTCTAAGCATTATAATGAAATAAAAGTTTCATCAATATCGTAGCTTTAGGTATGATTTATTTAACTTTACTTTTGAAAACGAAAAATGAATAACGCTATACCAGTTGTTATATAGTGTGATTTTTTAAGATTTAAGTTTTTCAGGTTGGCAACACTGGTTGGTAATGGCGTCCAAACGTGATCTGTCAAAGTGAAAAATGTACAGTATACTCTGCCATTTCATCATGGAATGACGAATGACCTACCACAACGTCTAATTTTTGGTGAATGGGCCTTACAAAAGCTCAATGAAAATCCGCTGTTATATTGAAAAATTGTGTTCAGCGATGAGGCTCATTTCTTGCTGAACGGATACGTAAACAAGCAAAACTGTCGCATCTGGAATGATGAACAGCCACATGCCATACATGAATTACCGATGCATCCCGAAAAAACGACAGTCTGGTTTGGTTTATGGGCTGGTGGCAACATCGGTCTATTTTTCTCCATAGACGACAGTGAATGGTTACCGCGAACGGCGAACGATATCGAGCCATGGCACGCCATTTTTTTTTTGTCCCAATCGGTTGAGTTGAACTTGGTTGACATGTGGTTTCATCACGACGTTGCAACATGCCGCACTACTCGTGAAATAATGGATATGTTGAGAGATGAATTTGGTGAGCAGCTTATCTCTCGATTTGTCCCTGTGAGTTGGCCCCCAAGATCTTGCAATTTAACGCCTTTTGATTATTTCTTGTGGGGTTATGTCAAGTCGTTAGTCTATGTGGACAAGCCCAACACTATTGAAGCCTTACAGGATAATATAACACGCGTTATTCGTGGAATACAGGCTGAAATGCCCGAAAAACTGACGAAAAATTGGACTTTCCGAATGGACATTTTGGGACGGAGCCGTAGACACCGTTTACATGGAATTATCTTTAGAAATTAAATGGAAAAGACCAATTTATCGATTCGAATAAGAAATTTGAATATAAACTACGATTAAAAAATCACCCTTTATAGGCATCATTTTAAATAAATCCATTTTTCTCAATATTGGATAATTTGTCATATTGGATAATAGAGGTCATCTATATTATATATTGATCATCGACAAAGTAACCGACTATTATTAAATTATTTGAAGTACGTTTCAGAACGTTTCGGTATGGTATGTCTAATTAGCTTAATTTTCTAGTGAATTAGATTCAAATTGTTAGAAGTTCACCCATAGAATCATATTTCCACTACTTTTAAGCATAGCTTCAAAAGTGCTACAAAGCCAGCATAAGAAAGTGACAACGTCAGGTTAAATTCATTCCTTCTGGCCAAAATTGAAATTGAAAATTTCCTAACCCCAAAAGCATTACAAATTTGGATTAGGATTTAACATGGATTGTCATAGGAGGTCATTGTTCTTCTACGCTCGTTTTTCAGTGCTGTTGGAGCAACCTTTAAAAGGTAATAGAATTGTGAACTTTGTAAACAAATTGAATTCATTTCAGTAAAAAATATGTGAAGATTTCAAATTTCTTAGAATTATTTTGGCTATTATGGATGTGTTTTTAAAAAATCTTTTATACACTTAAAAAATATATGACTCTCTAGGAAGCACTTACAATTTGTCGCTAGGAAACGTAACGATCATACCTTGAATTTGTTACTGCTTCGACGCAACCTTTAAAAGGTAATAGAATTGAGAACCTTGTAAACTTTTTAAACAAATTGGATTCAATTCAGTAGGAAATATGTGAAGATTTCAAATTTCGTAGAATTATTTTGAAAATTATGGATGTTTTTTTAAAAAATTTTCTACACACATAAGAAAATATATGATTCTCTAGGAAACATTTATAATTTTTCGCTAGGAATCGTGACGATCATACCTAGAATTTGTTACTGCAGTCTCCTCCATAGCAATTTTCGCTAAAATTACAACAAATTATTTTTGGCAGTACCCTTTGAGAGCAACATTGAGAATGAATTTCATAAAAAAAAAAAATTTTCCCTGTGTATTCGTGCAACATTTACAGTTGTGCAGCACGTTTTATGGATGCGAGTACGTAGGAGTATGTGGGACCATTCATATTACCCGACAATAGTACAATGCATAGCATAACCTACACTCTCCATTCGCTCAGAAAATGAAAACTGTTGGCAAGCGAGGGAATAGAACAGAAATAAATGTAAACAAACATAACAATAAACATAAGTTTACAACAATGCGAAAGGAACTAAAAGTCAATAGTCGAAGAAGGTAACCTCCAAGTAGGCAGCGAATTTGTTCGCAAATCTTGTCTTTATCATATTTTATTAAATTTGTGTGTAAATTAAATTATATAAATTCGTGCCAGCGATATAAGTAAGAAAAATTGCACCATTTATTAAAATGTTTTCAAAGAACTTCAATTATAAATGTGTGAGGAAATTACATAAATATTACTGAAAAACTAACTAACTCTCTCTCTGTTCGATTAGGACAGATTTTGACGCATAGCGATTAAATTATTATATACAGGGTATCCGTCGGGAAGGTATATTACTTTGTTTGTTTCTAATTTTTGATTAAATGAAAGAGAATGGATCTTATATTGATAAATGTTTTGTTTAATATCGGCAATTATGTATGGAATACAATATCAGATAAATGTCCGCCTCTGTTAGCCTCAAAAATGCGAGCCTTTTTGAGCACATTTTTCATTACATTCTCACACATTTCACGCGGTATTTCATTAATTTCATCACGAATATTTTGTTTGAGTTGCTCAAGCGTTTCTGATTTGTATGCATAAAACTAGCTTTCAGATATCCCCACAAAAAGAAGTCCGGAGCAGTCAAATCAGGCGACCGTGGAGGCCAATCAACATCACCATTTCTTGAAATAACTC
Organism: Philornis downsi; assembly: GCA_019455685.1. Classification (NCBI taxonomy): domain Eukaryota; kingdom Metazoa; phylum Arthropoda; class Insecta; order Diptera; family Muscidae; genus Philornis; species Philornis downsi. The sequence continues at coordinate 572,261 of JAHXMU010000139.1, read as the reverse complement.
GTTGTGGAAAGAGGTCTCGCAGTAATTCCATTGTAATCCTGGCTATATGCGATGTGGCACCGTTATGTTAATACCCCATGTTAATCAAGCCCAAAGCATGCAGTTGTGGCGTTAAAACGTTTTCAATCATATCACGATACCGCTCCCCATTGACAGTTACCGTTACGTCGTTTTCAGTTTCAAAGAAGTAAGGTCCAATGATTCCTCCTGACCAAATTGAACACTATACTGGCACTTTTAATGGATGCAAAGGTGACTGATGAATAATTTGAGGGCTTTCCATTGCCCAGAACCGACTACTCCGTTTATCCATTCAAATGAAAATATGCCTCGTCACACTCATTATGATTTTTCCATGAAAATCGGGGTTATCATGGGCGAGCTGTAACATCTATGCTTGGTCCATACTTGGCTCTATCAGCTCTTTCTTCGAAATCATTCACTACACGATAAATAATGCGTCTTGTTGGCACCTTTTTTCTCCCAAAAATTTCACGTAACTTTCTCATCGTCACAGTAATCGATGATTGATTTTGATAAAATGTTTTAGCGATTAAAACATGTTGGTTTATCAAATATTTTTCCATAATAAATTTGGCACGTCTCTACCTCACGACTGCCAAATATGAACTGTCAAGGCTAATGTTAACCAAATTGGCGGCAAAACAAAGTGGTATACCTTTCCGACGGACACCCTGTATATATTGCTATCATCTCGTTCAAGACTCAAGTAGACTTTTCTTGTTTGATTTCATTTTGGTTCAAGTCCGTGCTATTTACCGTTTATCAGCCATATGGACTCAATGGCTGTGGCTTTTATAGTAAAGGAATTATTTGCCTTTAGACGTAATATAAATCTTCCCCGCAAATATTTGAGACATTTAGTTTGCTCAAGCCCAGGAAAGGTATATGAGGTGAGCGAGGTCGTCGCTCTATAGCATTTTCCTCTATGGTTTGAATGTTATAAAAAAACTCAAAACTCTCTTGGCTCCAAACAATAAAATGTTCGACTATTAAGCGCAAGCGGAGTTTTTTTATTTGGCGCCATTTTGGTTCAAATCCATGGTATTTACCATTTATTACCTATATAAAACCAATGACAATAGCCTTTATACTAACACCATTATTGTTTGCTTTTAAGCATAATCGTCTTCTCAAACATTGCAGAGATTTAGTTTGCTCGAGCTTACGGAAAACACCTGAGGCGAGCCAGTTCGTTTCTCTGGAGCATATTCGCTTGTATGGGAAATTGTCACAGGAAAATACGTTTTTTTTTCTTTTTGGGATTTACGGGGTTATTTATTTAGTAGTTTCAAAACACGCTTTCAGCTATTAAATACCTGCCATCTGAAGTGTTATTTATTTAGTAAAACATTTGCCATTCACGAATATGGATCATTTAACAATCGAAGAATGCGTAAAAATAGTTACTACAAAAGTGGTTATTCAAACATGGATTTTGGGTGCATTAGGGAGTGATTATAGTTATCACAATCGGAATACTGTGTACGAAATTGGCAGGATTATAAAGAAATTTGGAAAGACTGGAACCGTTGCAGATGTGGTCGGGCCTGTGGGTCATCGCAATGTACGCACTGCCGAAAATATCGCTTCGGATCCGAATTTCAATTCAGAGCACTGTGGCGGTATGATAACCGACTTCTTTTGATCTGCAATTGAAGATTATGAACTAGACGATATGTGGTTTCAGCAAGACACTGCCGCGAGCCACGCACCCCGACCGATTTTGGCTTTAGTGCAAGAGAAGTTTCCAGAAAACGTAATTTTACGTTTTGGCGACGAGAATTGGCCATGCGATTGGATGCCGTTAGACTTTTTTTGTGAGGCTATGTTAAAGACCGTATTTGCGTCGATAATTACCAGACGTTGGAGCATTCGACAACCACCATTCGTCAAGTTATCGCCCAAAATGTGCGAAAAAAAGTGGTCGAAAACTACCTCAATAGGATCCACTGCTGCAAGCAATCCAGAGGCGATCATTTAAATGTTGTATTTCGTACATAATGGCAGGATCCAAGCACTGAAATCATAGCTTTATATCTGTTTTATTTAACTTTACTTTTGAAACCGAAAAATGGATAACCGGGTATTTCAAAGTACACTTTAGGGCTGCGCAGTCGGACCAATTGGTCTAATCCCATTTCTTTTTTGTTTCACCCCAAATCTTGGCTCGCAGTTCGCTTTTGGTTCGTTGTTTAGAGCCTGCCAGTTTGCAAATGCCATCATTTTCGCCTCTTGACACTAAGCTAGGAGTTAGATTCTGCTTTGCCGAAGCTCCTCCGCTGGCCAGCGCTAATTTCTAGTATTTTAGAGGGAATATTAGGGAGAGTATATTAAAGAGGGTGAGCTCTTACACTTCTCACGTAATTGAAGCAAATGACACAAACAAGTTTGCGAGTAGTTGTAAGGTTGCGTCTAAATTCGACTTTGAAATATATTATTGGCGGACATGAATAAGTGGAGTGCTTACAAATATTATAGAGAGTATATTTGCTTCACGTAATTGAAGCAAATGCCACAAACAAGTGTACGAGTACTTGTAAGGTTGCGTCCAAATTCGACTTTCAAATATATTATTAGCGGACATAAATAAGTGGAGTGCTTACAAATTACCCTTAAATTCTCTCATTTTCTTGCTTAATAATAAATATTGCATTTTATTTTTTCTTTCTTGTAAAAATGTATTGACGCTTGAAAATTAACCATTAGTTTTATTCTAATTTTTTTTTGCCAAAATTAAAATCGTTATATATTATGACACATCTATATTGATATGTATATATGCATTTTATGTACGCCAGTTTAACAAGTGTTTGTCATCCCATTGAAAACTTCAATCTATTTCCACCACGCAATGTTGTAGGCTTTCCTTCCCCCATTCACATATTAGAATAGGCAAAACCGAAACTCCCTACAAGTTTTACATAAGTGCAAGAAACGCAAAAACTTTGGCACTACAACAATTTTAGCAGAACACGGAGAAAGCAGTAACGCCAAATGTTATATGGGAGTAGAATATTCACAGAGATGTATTAGAATGAATCGTTTTTTGTGTTTTTTTTATAACAATGGATGCGTTTTGTTGGTAACGTATACGCTAACAGGGATAAATATCGACGCTAAGCTAAATTTGTAAAAAAGGTAGTTGAAAAGTAGAAAAATAACAATGCAGCCGAATCAGTGTATTTTTATTAAAAAATAAGGGTAATTTTAAATAAAATTCACGGAAAGAAATGACACATTTGAAGTGCTGCCAAGTTTATTTTGCTTAACAGTGATGTATTTTTTTGATATCCCATACCGGTATCCTATAGGATACAAACAAAACGCAACTAATATTACGCATAATACTCGTGTTTATTTTCACTATCCGATATTGGTAAACCTTGATGCCTTACGCGAACGACATTTTTGCACATTCGGATACTCCTGATCGCTTTTGCTACACTTTTCTTTACTTCACTTATCTTTGCTAATATGCTTTGTCCCGTAGCCTTTACAAAGAGTGTAGCAAAAATTTAGCGCACTAGATGTCGATCGCTGTAGGGTTCTTGCCCATTATCTGGTTTTAGTCATTTCTTCTCTTGATCCTCTGGCAGTTTAAATTTCAGAATTTCCTACTTGCTTTATTATTTTATAGTACTTTGGTCTACGTCTAGCCTTCTTGTCGCTTCTCTTCATGGTTTTTCGTGGAAAAGCGGATTACGGAAAAAATGTATAGCCTGCATGTGCCTCAAGAGGAATGTGCTCCTTCATTTTGGTCACTTTAGCTTTAGTCGTTTTTTTCCGGCGGATTTTGTTCCATTTATCTACTTTTCCATCGCATGTATTCTATGATGGGAAGTCCACTTCTAATTTTATTTTTGATTTAGATTTAACCCTTACTTTCTTGTTCATAAGCTGAAAGTTCAAAATTCGGAATATATCTTCCTACTGCGTCGATACGGCGTAAGGGGAATGTACTTCATTCTTTTCATACACAGGGTGGCGAACGAATCGTGCTACAAACACAAAACGGAGCTCAATGGGGACCGTTGTTTAAAGATTTAAAGATTTTGAAGGAGTTTTGTTTACTCAGAACTGCGCTGAACACATTTCCGTTTTAACCGCATTTGGTTCCAGCAAGATGGATCAACTACACACATAGCCAGACCGGTTATGGCTGAGCTGCAATGAAAATTCCCAAACAAATTAATATCCAGAAACTTCACTTTCCGCTGGAATTCAAGATCACCTCACCTGACTGACCCAGACTATTTTCATGTCAAGCAAGAGATGTTCTAAACCAAACTAATGAATTTGATTGAATTGAAGCATTTCATTAAAGCAATAATTGTGGCGATGCCGAATTCAATCCTTCAGGCCGCAATGAATAATTTTCTGATTAGGTGTGGCATATGCGTGAATGAGCATGGAGGTCAATTACGGTCTATCATCTTCAAAACCAATCAGTTATATAAAACAAAATTGAATTTTCTACACAATAAAAAAAAATAAATGAAATATGTTGATTAAAAAAAAGTTATTTGAATTTCTTATTGTAGCACAATTGGTGCGCCACCCTGTATTTCAGTTACAAATAATTGGTTAGGCAATGATGTTATTTTTAGCCTCTCCATTTCTCGTTTTATTATTGCCAAATAGTACGTATTTCTGAAAATTTTCCATCATCGAACGCGTACTTTAACATATGAATTTGTCATATGATTTCAATTGCATCTACCTATTGTATTGTTGGGACCAGTTTTTCCCCCTTCGTTCCTGTTTCACCCCTTAAAGCAAAAATTTCTAAAAATCCACATCCATTTTGTGGGCACTGTAATACTCCTCTATTTTCATGTCAAGTTTGAGTTGCTTGTTCAGAGTGATGGTACAAATTTATTTTATATAACTAATTGGTTTTGTAGCTGATATACTGTAAATGACATCTACGTTCATTCACACATATGCGGCAATTGATCAAAAAATTACTCATTGAGGCCTGAACGGTTGAAGTCTGGATTGCCTCAATTATTGTTTTACTGGACTGCTTTAATTCAGTCAAATTCCTTGGCTTCGTTTTGTACACCTCTTGCTTGACATATCTCCACACACGATTCATGTGCCATCCTGTACTTCAAAATATTGGTTTGATTCCCATTTATAATTAAAACGAATCATTTCAATATGAAATACTCTAAGGGCGCGATAAGCTCCAAAGACATAGTTTTTGATTGGTTTAAATAACTCCATTTAAAGTCTTTGGGCAAATATTTGTTTATCCTCCCTTATACTTGATTATCCATTTACTGGTTTCGAAACCTCCGGTTTGGCAAGGCTGTCAGCTGTTAAATACCTCTCATCAGAAGTGTTATTTATTTAGCGAAAGGTTTGCCTTTTGCTAAAATGAATCGTTGAACAACCGAAGGATGCGTAAAAATAGTTAAAACTACAAATGTGGTGATTCAAACGTGGCCACTTTTCGTGCATTACCGGGTGATCATGGGGGTCATAATCTACATCTGTGCATGAAATTGACAAGATTACAAATAACTTTGAAGAAACTTGGAGAGAAATTTGAAGAGAGAGTACGCACTGTACGCACTGCCGAAAATATCGCTTCTGTTGTTGAAAGTGTGGCTGATAATCTGAATTTCAATTCAGAGCACTATGATAATGGGTTTTTTTTTTGCCTGCAATTGAAGAAGGCGGTGCCACGAGCCGCACAACATAACCGATTTAAGGTTTATTGTATGAGAAGAAGCTTCCAGAAAGCGTAATTTCATATTTTGGCGACTTCACTTGGCCACCAAGATCATGCGACTTGACACCGTTATGTTTTTTTTGTGGGCTTACATCAAAGATCGTGTTTACGTGGATAATCCTCAAATTTTAGAGCATTTGAAAACCCACATTCGTCAAGTTATGGCCGAGATACCGTCCGATATGCGTGAGAAAGTGGTCGAAAACAATTTCGAAAAGGACCCACTGCTCCAACCAATCCAGATGCGGTCATTTAAATAACATTGTAATCCATACATAATAGCACGGTCCAAGCATTATAATGAAATAAAAGTTTCATCGAAATCATAATTTTATGTGTATTTTATTTAACTTTACTTTTGAAACCGAAAAATGGATAACCCAATATGTTGACCGATACATTAAGTTTGTCATTCCATTTATAAAACCTACAAATTATCCGAGATTAAATGAAACATATACAGTTCCTATCGCCATAAAAATCTATGTCCTTAATGTTCGTCTATAACATTTTGGGCAGTAATGGTGGTGGGTGTATAAGCTTCGATCCTTCGGAATATTATGTGTTTCTCCAGCTTCTTACGGAATCTTCGGGCAGATTTGGTACAAAAAACAACTGTTAACAACTGTATGCTATTTCTAAAGCAATTTTATTGCATTTATTTGTATTAAGGAAATATTTGTCGTTTTTCTGATCACATAATCTGAAGAAACATTTTCTGGAATAAAAATCAATTCTTTTGAATAGTGAAAAATTGCAACCAAGATGCCAATTTCCATCACACCTACAGTACTCATAAATATGCAGAGAAGAGACATTATAAAATAGTGCTTCTCGCCTATGACAAAATTTCGTGTGAACATATTTTTTTGCTGATTTCGCACTTTTTCACTATTCCCCTATCACAAAATGTGATGAATGTTTGCTGACTTGGATGTATTTATTTTGCTGGGCATTTAAAGACAAAACGCACTCTATGCGTATAAAAATCCAGACAATATCGCTACCTGTTTTTTTTGTGCAGATCAGAATCCTGGATTATGTCTGGACGAATGATTTCGGGATGAAAAAATTATGAGAGATCTTGGAAAATACATGGCTCCAAATGAAAAAGTGTAGAGATCTACTGCATAAAAATACCATGGCCGTTTAATCTATTCTAAAATTCCTACTGGAGAAAGCACCTCTATACAAATATAATTAAAAGTCCGCTACTTTTTAAACAAGAACTCTTGACAGACAAATTGCGAACTCCTTAATTGGTTCCCAATTGACGAAATGAAATGTTCTTAACATATCTCGTCGTTTTTTTCTAAAACGAGCCTTCTTAACACCACACATGACTACAGCAATGTGCGACTGCATACCAACATACAATCGTCATCGCCTTCGTCATCTGAATACAAATATTTCGAAGGATTTTGCTAGAAGAAGAAGAAGAAGACGAAAAACAATTTAAAATGAAAATGAAAACGACTATACGAACGAACAACAATAACAATTAAGTTTAGAAACGAAATTTCATTGTGGTTTCATTGATGACTTTTGCATATTGCTTACTCACATCTGCCACTCTGCCGTAAATGTTGCAACAACGAAGCAACATTTGCCACAAGTACACTTTACATGGATGAGCATTACCTACATGTGTATTAGTACTCGTAGTGCAATTACTTAGTACTAAGTACAGGTAAAATGTAATTGTAGTAAAAATCTGTAAGAGTTCTTGTAATACGAATAGTACAATGCAGCATCTCTATATAGCTATTGGGGAATAGGTAAAACTGTGAGGTATTTTGAAGTTATAGAGGATTTTTTAGTGGTGTGAGAAAGGAAAATGGAAATTGTCACATGTCCTTCATAAACTATTGAATTATAAGCAGTAATTTGAAATTTGACCCGGCATTATTTTTCAAATCGCCAACTCAAATTTCTAATATTAGGGGAATTTAATTATATTTTCAACGACATTTAAGGCATGGAGTAAATACAAAACCGCACAGGTTAAATTACTCAAAGACTCTCTTTAGAGTTTTGCTAGGTCCCTATTAATTTAATACATTAATGATTTCCTTGCTTTTGAAAACTCTTTCCCAAGTTTTTTTTCTCTTTCTTAAATCAACCCATGATAGTGCTTTAGATACATATAGGGAATTGCCTATATTAGACAAACAAATTTTTTAAATGACTGACTATTCAATATATAGTTTTCCCAGCGATGTGGATTGCCCTACAATGTATGTATATCTAAGAAACTGCGGCGCGCCCCACTTTTTGGGTTTTCTGAAAAAAAATTCTGAAAACTTGCAGTAAGCGAGTTATATCAATTTTTCGGTTTCAAAAGTAAAGTTAAATAAAACAGATATAAAGCTATAATTTAAATGAAATTTTTATTTCATTATAATGCTGGGACCCTGCTATTTTTTACGAAATACATTGTCATTTAAATGACCGACTCTGGATTGGCCTCTGCACTGCTACTGCACTGTGCATCCTTTTGAGATAATTTCTGACCACTTTATCGCACATTTCGGACGGTATCTCGGCGACAACTTGATGAATGTTTTCTTTCAAATGCTCCAACGTTTGGGCATTATCCATGTTGAATGTAGTAACTATAAAAACCCCTATTTTGTTACGCCCATATGGCAACCCAGTGGGACACGAAGGTCTCATGGTTGAAATCAGCCATTTCTTTCAACCGAATTTTTATCGAAACATTTTTTCCCCTATTGCGATATGATCCGCAACTACATAAATAGGTTGCAAGATGTTTAATTCAATTTTTATCCTGAAGTCACTGATACTACATATCGTAAATTTCAGATAGCCAAAATTCGGTCATCACTCAAAAGTTAACAAGCACTTGATCGATTTAACTCTTATATTCTTAACTTCATATCGTTCAAACAGTTGCACTGAATTCAATTAGTTGGTTGGTCAGAATGAAAGTGGGGAACGATGCCACGCCCCTTCGTTCCTTGCAAATCGATCAGTTTGTGAAAATTAAATTTTTTTCGCTGAAATCGTGGAATCATAATTCGTAGACCGCGGTTGCTTAAATTTATGTCAGTTGTTATGGTAAAATTTGAAAAATTGATTGGATGAGGAATGTCTTCTCTATCCGATTTTGCGTGCGTGTCGCCATCAAAGTGGGATAAAAACATCTTGTTGTGTTACTCGCGTATGCGGACGATATGAACATTATTGCCAAAAAACTGTGAGATGTTACTGCAGTTTTCTCAAGCATTGTAAAGGGGTCAGAAAAAGTGGTCCGGCGGTAAACGAGAACAAAACAAAGTTATTTTTTTCAACGAACAAAGAGTCTCCTCGTGTTGAGTGAACATTAACAACTATAATTTTTAAGTCGTGGATGAACTCATCTACCTCGGATCAGCTATAAACGCAACGAATGATGCCGGCATTTAGATAAAGAGGAGAGTTTTGCTTGCTGACAGATAAGCAAGCAATTCAATGAAAGAGCCTCCTCTCGACACACAAAAATTCAACTGTATCAGACGTTGGCTTTACCTGCCTTGTTCTGTGGCACAGAATTCTGACTTATGGCACAAGCGGATGAATCAATGCTGGGAGTCTTCGAGAGGAAAATACTCCGGAAAATATATAGATCCATCATTTTTAACAGAGAGTATCGGTATCGCATGAACAATGAGGTGTGTGAGCTATATGCCGACATTGACGTGGTCTCGCGCATCCATATACAGCGATTGCGTTGGCTGGATCATGTTGTGCGAATGGACCCAAATGTTAGAGCATGAAAAATTTTCGAAAACGACCTCAATAGGTGGTCCATTGGAAGTACCAGGCTTTTGAAGTACTATTGAAATTTAGTGTGATAAATTGGAGCAGAAGCTTAGAAGACCAAAGCTCTTTGAACTATTTTCTACGTGCGGCGTATAATATGCTGGGATATATAAGTTTTCTAGTCGCCACCTAAGAAGAAGAAGAAGAAGAAAACAATATTTATGTCGGCCAAAACTCCATTGGAAGGACCAGGTTTTTGAAATACTATTGATGCTTGGTGTGACGAATTAGAGGAGAACCGCACAAGATCGAAGCGCTTGAAATTATTTTCTACGGGCGGCGTTTAATATGCTACGATATATGAGTATTCTAGTTGCCACCTAAGAAGAAGAAGAAGAAGAAGAAAACAACATCTTCGTCGGCCAAAACTCCGTTATAAGGTGCAGGACTTTGAAGTATTATTGAAACTTAGAGAAGAAGCGCAGAAGACCGAAGCGCTTGGAATTATTTTCTACGTGGGGTGTATAATAGATAAGGATGTCTATTCTACGAGTATTCGCTACCCAAGAAGAATAAGGAAACATCGTCTGTAATCTCATATTGGTCAACATTTTATCAAAAATATAACTTGGATTGAATTATTGATAATACTATAATACTTTATGTTCAATCTTTTACTAATGTAATACGGTTCAGTCGACAATTTAGTATTGTTAACATTTTAAGAATTACTTTCGTGTAAGTCATTCCTAGGGCTTAATTCTTCTTTGACAATAGTAAATATAACAAACTACATGGCTTTTGAGATATGGTGACATATATCTTTGTATTGTAAATTTTGAAATTTTTAATGCAAATAGTAAATATTAAATAACACAATTATCATTAGTTCGTTAATATTTTCTCTGCTTAGCTTAAAAAACCAATAATGTGGCAGCTGCTGTTTATGATTTTCTTCGTGTGGCAATAATATCTGTACAAACAGCTGTTAGTTGTTATTATTTTCTTCCCTCTGTTATTCTCTTATTCTCATGCTTTTTCTACCATTTACACCTAATCACTTATAAGTACATATAGAGTTGTATTTTTCTCCGAACAATTTAAAACATTTAGTGATTTCAGAATTGCCGGTCTGTCAAGGCTATCAGATAAATACTCGTACCTGTCACCTGAAGTGTTATTTATTTAGTGAAAAGTTTGCAATTTACGAATATGTATCGTTTAACAACCGAAGAACGCGTAAAAATAGTGTTATCAAAAGTGGTCACTATTAGTGCATTACGGGGAGATTTAAGAAGATTATACGGAAATTTGAAGAGATTGGAAGCGCTACACATGTGGTCAGGCCTGTGAATTGCTTCTGTTGGTGAAAATGTGGCGGATACCCCGAATTTTGGGCCAATCTTAAGGGTCATTATGGTGTATTTTGCACCATATATCCATATAGAGTCCAACTTACTCAACAATTAAAACTGGCTAACCATTCACAACGACGTAGATATGCTGATTGGATGCAGCAAGAGGCTTTCAATGCTAATTTTTCCAACAAAATTTTCTTCAGCGATGAGGTTAATTTTTTATTCGGTGAATTGTTGTAGTGGAAAAGCCATTGCTTTCGGAAAAAGTGACTGTTTGGTATGCATTAAGGTCTGGAGGTGTCATTGGGCCTTATTTCTTCAAAAATGATGCTGGAGGAACAATTACCGTCGAATGTTAACCGAGTTTTTTTGCTCTGTAATTGAAAATGATATGTGGTTTTATTAAGATGGTGCCACTAGCCACACAACATGACTTATTTTAGCTTTATTGCATGAAAAGTTTCCAGAGAGCGTAATTTCACGTTTTGAAGTCGTCAATTAGCCACCAAGATCATGCGATTTAACGCCGTTATATTTTTTTTTGTGGGTCTATGTCAAAGGCCGTCCTCTAAACATTGGAGCATTTGAAAACCAACATTTGTCACGTTATCGCTGAGTTACCGCCCGAAATGTGTGAAAAAATAAACGAAAACTACCTCAGAGGGATCCACACTGCTGCAACCAATCCAGAGGCGGTCCTTTAAACGACTTTGTATTTCATATATGCTAACAGATGTTAATACGGGCTAAGCAAGTGATTCAAGGATAAAGTCCTCTCTCGACAAACAAAAATCCGACTGTACCAGACGTCGGTTCTACCCGTCTTGTTAAATGGCACAGAATCCTGGGTTATGACGCAAGCGGATGAATCAGTACTGGCAGTTTTCGAGAGGAAAATACTCCGGAAAATATATATATCCATCATCGCTGACGGAGAGTATCGACGCCGCATGAACAATGAGCTGTATGAGCTATGTATATGCCGACATCGACGTGGTCAAACGCATTAATATACAGCGATTGCGTTGGCTGTGTCATGTTCTGTGCTCCGGCACGGAAAGTTTTCGACAACGAACTCGATGGACGGCGCAGAAGAGGGCGACCAAAACTCCGTTGGAAGGACCAAGTTTTTGAAATACTATAAAAGCTTGGTGAAGCGCAGAAGATCAAAGCGCTTGAAATTATTTTCTACGGGCTGCGTATAAATAAGGATAAGGCTGTCTATTCCAGTCGCCACATAAGAAGAAGAAGAAGTATTTCATACATAATGACAAAGTCCAAGCATTACAATAAAATAAAAGTTTAATCGAAATCATAGCTTTCTGTAAGATTTATTTAGCGTTATTTTCGAAATCAGATAACCCGGCACGATTTTTGCTACTCTCGGGGAAATGACAACAAAAGTGTAACATTTTCGATCCAGTAATAATGTGATTTGCAAAAAACGTAAGAACTGATTGTTGATATATGTACGTAAGTGCAGACGAATGCTAGCTTTTAAAATAAGAAAACATAATTTGAGTGTCTGGCTTTTGTTCGCTTAGTTTTTCGTACGAGATAGAGAAACAGTTTATTAGAATAGATTGATTTTGCTAAGACCAATTGGCATTGCTTTTATCGAAACAGAGGGCCGGGCGAAAGCAACTCCCTTGGTTTACCACAGGATTCTCAATAATGCGAATACACTGTCTATTTATGATTTACTAACTACAGAAAGCGGAACATATTTTGGTCTAGCATACAATACGCTCGAAAGAGATTTGTATGAGAAGGATTAAAACCTGATACCGAGGTAGGTGCCACACATGTGGGGCTAATCTTTCGCATATACTCGTATATTTGAGATGTGATTACAACCATCAGGGCAAGTTCTCATTCGGCCAAATCACCTTTAACAGTTGAAGCATGCACTTTATTAGCTCATACTCAGCTCATATTCATATTTTGCCTCTATAGTTTTGTTTCACACTCTAGAAACTCTTTTGTATATTTCGTATTTTACTATAGAATTTTCTTAGAAAGCGCTATATAAACTTATGCAGTGTTTGAATAGAAAAAAACAAAACATTTCACTTCTTACTCTTGGTGAATGTTCAAATTAAAAACATTTTTTTTATTTCACTTTTTCCTACTTGCAACTACAACAATGAGGAACACAATGGCCTTGCTGCTGTGCTGCTAAAAGTTGTTGCCACAAATTTTACGATTATAATGTTGCTGCTGCAGTCGCAGTTGCCATTGCATTATGATTCTTAAACGCTAAGTGGAAGCAACAAATATAATTCATACTCGTATAGTTTTTGTTGCACGTATCCCTGCCCCTTGCTCTTCCTCCCCCTACTGCTATTTAATTTTCATTCGTTGCATTTTGTTTTCGTTTTTTTTTTGTTCTTCTTTCAAATGAATGCAAATTGTTTTCTTTGCTTCTTATCAAAGCTTATAATGATTATTATGGTTTTTATAGTAGTTGTACGTAGTTCTCGCAGTTCTCATTGCTGATGCAGAAGCGGATGCTGATGTTGCAGTTGCCATTGGTGTTACATGTTGTTGGCGTTGTTGCAGGCTCCCCTTTCCTCAGCAAACTTGTTGTCAGTGTCGCTGCTACACATTCAAAGTGCAGCATTTACTACTTCTTTACATGTAAATTCAATAGGAAGTTTTGTGTAACAAGTAGGGAAGATTGGGCGAATTCACAAGTAGATTGTAATAATGTGAGTGTTTCCTCGTAGTTTTCTCAATTTTCATACCATCCTCGAAATTATGAATTTGCATTCCTTTATCTGGTATTTATATCGCCCTCTCGCTGTAGTTAATAGAAGAAACCCATTTAAGAAATCATTAAATTAATAAGCGTTAATTTGTGCGTAATCACTGGAAATGCTTTTTAATGTGTGTTGAGAAAACATTTCACGATGGGGATGGGATGATTTTTTCTCTGTCAGAAATTGAATAAATTTCCTATGAATTTCTGATTTTTATTTTTTGGTTTACTCAAAAGTTTACTCCTTCATTGTGGCTTAAGCTGAAGTGGAGTGGAATACTTATTAAGAGTTTAAAATGTTATTAAAATTAATAGGGGAGATATGACGAGGACTTTTAAGGATACAATATGATCTGTTCCAAAATGAATATGATGAATATTTCGAAAAGACGGAGTTAAAGATAAGTACTCTTAGTTTATATTTCTTCATGCAGGCAACAACTAAATAATGTTTATACATATCTTCCTCAAGAATCAGATACTTGGAAAACTATCCTATATTTTGAAAATAGAAATACAACGGTAAGGTATTTCCAGTTTCAAAAGTAAAGTTAAATAAAACGCACATAAAGCTATGATTCGATGAAACTTTTATTTCATTAGAATGCTTGGACCTTGCCATTATGAATGAAATACAATGTCATTTAAATGGCAGCCTTTGGATTGGTTGCAGCAGTGGATTCGTTTGAGGTAAATGTGCGAAAAAGTGGGCAAATTTCGAGCGATATCTCGGCGATTACTTGACGAATGTTGGTTTTCGAATACTCCAATATTTGCAGATTATCCGCGTAAACACGGCCTTTAACGTAGTCCCACAAAAAAGTCCAACGGCGTCAAATCCCATGATCTTGGTGGCCAATCGACGTCGTCAAAACGTGAAATTACGCTTTTTGGAAACTTCTCGTGCAATAAAGCCAAAATCGGTCCTGTTGTGTGGCTCGTGGCATCGTCTTGTTGAAATCACACATCATACCATACCAGTTTATAATTTTCATTTGCAGGCCAAAATATTGATCAAATAGTCACTTTTTCGAGTGGAATCGCATTTCCACAAGCACTTCTAGGTTCGGTGAACCTCATATGCGACAATTTTGCTTCCCGAATTATCTGGGTAGCCAATAAACCAGAATCACCGATATGAATCTGAATTGCAGCTAAATCTTTATAATCGTGGGTTCCTAATGAAGCAGAATGGTTAATACGAACCTGGAAGAGTAGGATTTAAAATCACTGATCTCAATTGTAAATATGATGCTAATTTACTATGAATTCCAGTTGCTTTATCCGAATCGTCAATCTTGAGTGGCAAATAAATTTAATTCTCGATCTGAAATTTTCAAATCAAATCTAAATCATTAATGTTGTTCCAAGCTGGAAATATGGTCTGAAATTATTAACAAACTTAAACCTGAGTTACTGATTAACTTCTATAACCTTATGAAAAGAGAGAGTTTTCATCATTTCCACTTATCCAGCTATCGCTCAGTGCGTCGTTCTCTAAACCACAAATCGCAAATAGACGAAATCTGTCCTGTTGGAAAAATCATGATCATAAAAGGATTGAAACTAATTTTTTGGGAAACGAATATTTTCAGCAATTTTACGTTTTCTTTATTAAACGAAAGAAAGTGATATTTGGTGGTAGTTGATAAATGTAGAAAAGGGACATCTTAACTTTAATAATTTAATAATTTAAATTTAATCATTTCACTTTAATAATTTCAGACCATATTTCCGTATTTCCAACGAACGCATCCACAACTAGGGAGGATGTGTTTGTTGGAAATATGGAAATATGGTCTGAAATTATTAACAACCCTAATCCCGAGCTTCTGATGAACTTCAATCACCGACAAGAAACTTGATTGCCGACAAGCCCGGTTCATCTACACAATCCCGACTTGTTTGTGGAGCTGAATTGCTAATATGAACCTGAATTATGTACAGCATTTCGAGTCGATAACCTGAATTGCCGACACAGTTCTAAATTGCCTTGAATTTCAGTTGCTACACGGGATAGCATATTTTCCGACGTGTTGGGATCATACGTCTTGTCGATTTCGAAAAAATAGCTTGAATTTATCGATCCCCGATCGACTACATTAAAAACTTCTAGTGAATTAAGAATTGCATCATTCATGGCACATTAATTCTGAGAGCAATTCGAAGTTCCCGATCACTTTTAAATCTGTTTGAGTATAATTTCAGGATTAGAGCTATCATTTCAGGTTACTATAAATCCAAAATCTTCTAATATTTGAAGAATTTATATAGATTATTATAATTCAGAATTACATTACTAAGAGAACATCTTTATGTATTGTTAAAATGCATTTCTTATGCAGGTAATAACGAAAATCTTGGAGACTGAACTTACCTCGGTGGATGAGGTAATCAAAAAAATCATTCATTATCCAAAATTTCCACTTCATCACAATGTGTTTGTCATTTTATCCATTGTAGCGAAGAAACACAAACATCCGGAATTATACAATACCTATCAGCTATAATTGGTTCCTTTTTCTAACCGGAGAGAGATAATTAAAGGATCAAGGATAAAGTCATAACTAAATTTAAAGCTAATCTGTTAAAGAATATGGAAATGTGTAGAATCTCCATAGTAAGGTGCTCCTTACACAGATGTTTTCGTTCGATTAGCTTAAAAGCGATATATTATAAACTGATTAACTGACACAAAATAGCCAGTTAAATTCGATAATCGAAAATTATAACTAGTAATTCTAGTAATTCTTTATTTTAGTTTTTTTATTTTAATGTTTTGGTTTTTTTACTGGTAACATTTTTGTGCTCTCCTTCAATCAAAACTTATATTCTCCCACTTCTATGTCAGCAGGCAATTCTACTTGAGTTTGCATAAATGGTGAAATTTCCAAAAAATATTTTCTCAGTAGAAGGCGATGCTGAAAGAGTCAGAGTCATTAGTTATGCAATACTTTTATATACAGGGTATACGTCGGGAAGGTATACAACTTTGTTTATTTATAATTTTTGATTAAATGAAAGAGAATGGATCTTATATTGATAAATGTATTATTTAATGTCGGCAATTATGTATGGAATACAATATCAGATAAACGTTTCGTTTGATCAGCTTAAAAACAATACACAAAATAGCCGGTTAAATTTGTTAACCGAAAATTAATTAATAATTTATAACTAGTAATTCTAGTAATTCTTTATTGTAGTTTTTTATTTTAATGATTTGGTTTTTGTATTGGTAACATTTTTGTGCCTTCCTTCAATCAGAACTTACTTATACTTGTCTTTGCCTAAATGAAGAAATTTCCAAAAAATACTTTCTCAGTAAGGCCTCAAATAGTATATAGATGGCGATGCTGAAAGAGTCAGAGTCATTAGTCATGCAATACTTTTATATATATAGAATAAAAAATACATTGAACACCTACATATATATATTTAATGAGATTTTCGTAATTATTATAGCACAAAGTTGAACAAATCCATTGAAATAAAAATTGTCAATTAATTATTTACCAACAAGTAGTTGACAGAATTATTGAATATATATATATTATACACTTTATTATTCCAATGAATTTATTCATCTTATTATAATGCATTTATTCTCATTAATACAGCGTATTTATTCATATAAATTGTCACTAACACACATTATTTAGCGGAAAGTTTAGGTGCATCAGTTTAATGTCGAATTCAACCTTTCGAGTGTTCCAAAGAACAATTGTCCCACCTATCTGTAGTCATTGATTAACGAATTTGTAAAGTAATATTATCAATACAAACTAAGATATTATATATTTTTCCTTTGAATTTTCTAAAAATACTGAACGCAACATTATTTCTTCCGCATCACAATTTCGTCAACAAAAAGCAATAACAAAAGGACCTGTTGTCCCAGTTATTATTGGCATAAAAAAAAGTCAGTCGCATTTTGTTGGCAAGATTATGTAAATGAAGAAGGAGGAACCTAACAAAATCCTAAATAAACTCTTAAGCACTGGAGGCAGGCGAAAAAAATCCCTGGAAATAGCGCCAATTTAATCAAACAGGGATTTTTCATTTACTTCGTCTTCAGCTTCTCCAGTTCTGTGGCGCATCAACGTCTTTGCTGCACTTACCAACCGAGTATCATCGACGTCATCTTCACCTTCATATTTGGTCCCCATTCATTCATTCACTTCGTCATCGTCATCAGCAACGTCATCAATTCAGGACATTTATGAGCTGCATAGCAGTATTGGGGCACAGAGGAGGACGCGTGCAAACATCGCAACGACGAGATCAACGGGTACTTGCAAACTCTCAATTGTCTTTTGTGTGTGTGTGTGTTGAAGCATCAGCATCATATATTGGCATCATGAAGTTCTTGGCAGCATCTTATGCAGCTTACAGCTTCACTTTGGAGCATCCTTTAGCAAACTGTACGGAGGAGGAAAAAAAAACTATTAACTCGCTTATTTTGGAAAAGAATAAAACCGCGTCTGTATCTCTGTGGTCGTCTTCTGTGGAACAGATTTGGTGACAACACAAAAAAAGTTATGAACATTTTATGGAAGCAAGCAATTTTTACAGAAATTGTTCTTGGTTCTGCATCGAAGAACTTTTCACATCTTCGTTTGTACTACCACAACGTTGCGTGTTACGCATAGTAAAAAATTTCACTGTGATTTTCAAGAGTTTATACATGATTTCTTTAATTCTTATAGAATGGGTTTTGGCTGAAGCTTTATAAAGAGTATGCATTTGATATGGTATTGAATGAAAAGAAGGGGTGGGGGGAGGGGCTTCAATCTAAGTCGACGTAAGGATCTTAGGGTTGAGAGATTAAAGAATAATTTTTAAACAAATTGACGATTTACATAATAATTTGAAATTGTATTCTCTGGAAGTTGAAAATTTGTGTACATGTTCGAATCATTTGGACAATTTGAATGAACTTAAAGCCGGCTTAAAAACTTGGGTATATGTTCAAGTTAAATGAACAATTTGAAGGAGCTCAAAATCGGCTTGAAAACTGGAACAGTTCGATGGAGCTCAAAACGGGCTTGAAAACTTGTGCATATATTCAAATTAAATTAACAATTCGGTATATGTTCAAATAAAATTAACAGTTAACAGTTAAAATCAATTGAACAGTTCGAAGCAGCTCAAAACCGGCTTAAAAACTTGTATGTGGGTACAAATCAAATGGGAAATTCGAAGGAAATCAAAATTGGCTTGAAACTAGAGAATATGTTCAAATCAAATGAGCAGTTCTAAGGAGCTTAAAATCGGCCTGAAACCAGAGTATATGTTCAAATCAATTGGACAGTTTAAAGGAGCTCAGAACCGGCTTAAAAACTAGTAGAATGTTCAAATCAAATGAACAATTTGAAGATCAAAACTGACTTGAAAACTCGTGTATGTGTTCAAATCAATTAGACAGTTCAAAGGAGCTCAGAACCGGCTTAAAAACTAGTGTAAATATTCAAATCAAATGAACAATTCGAAGAAGATCAAAACTGGCTTGAAAACTCGTGTATATGTTCAAATCAATTGAATAGTTCGAAGAAGCTCAAAACCGGCCTGAAAACTCGTGTATATGTTCAAATCAATTGAACAGTTTAAAGGAGCTCAAAATCGGCTTAAATAATTGTGTCAAAGTTGGCTTGAAAACTAGAGAATATTTTCAAATCAATTGAACAGTTCGAGGGAGCTCAAAACCGGCTTGAAAATTTGTGTCTATGTGTAAACCAATTGGACAATTCAAAGGAGCTCAAAACCGGCTTGAAAACTCGTATACATGTTCAAATCACATGGACAGTTCGAAGGAGCTCAAACCAGCTTGAAATCATGGGGCTGCCGCAAAATCTATTTTGTACGAATTTGTTATATCCAATCAATCAGTAATCAATTGTAACAATTAGAAATGCTAATCAGAGATCCCATAAAACTTATATAGGTATATCCCAGGCAGTTGTAAAAAGCTTTACCTAGTTAAGTTCGTAAGCCCGCTCGCGTATCTGTTGAAAGTAAGACAGAAGTAGACAAGCTATGTTTAAAAATTGGTCAAAATGAGCTGAGCCGAATACGCTTATAGACAAATAAGTGTCTTTAAAGATTTATGAAACAATTTACATTTATTCTTTAAATAAAAGCTATATATGGTAACCTATGAATGGTAGAAAAAACCAAGCAAGCTAATGTAGTTTTGTATGGTTCATCTCGATGTGGACATGGCTCATATTCTCTGGAAAAAGGACAAGGTCGATCTATATCGAGTTTCTGTCCTTTCCACTTAACCGGTCAATACATCGTTCTCTATATCATACATCACAAGTGGGCAAAATTTGTCCAGTTGAAAATATTCTGACCTTAAAAGGAGTGAAATCTATCTTTTGGGAAGGAAATAGTTTCAGTAATTTTTCAGCAATTTTACCATTTGTTCATTAAACGAAAATAATATTTTGGGGGTAGTTGATA
Organism: Philornis downsi; assembly: GCA_019455685.1. Taxonomy (NCBI): domain Eukaryota; kingdom Metazoa; phylum Arthropoda; class Insecta; order Diptera; family Muscidae; genus Philornis; species Philornis downsi. The sequence goes on along the minus strand of JAHXMU010000139.1, from coordinate 552,148 downwards.
GATGTAGGAAAGGATCATCTTAGTTTAAAGAATACTTTAAGGGGCCACTCTAATTTTGGATATGATTGTTGAAACAGTAAAAAAATTGAATTTTCTCCGAAAGTAAAAAAAACAGTTGAAGTCTACATATTGTGGATGTCGGAAGAGTATATTTGACACCTCCACGAATCTATTACAAGACCTTATTTATTAATCAAAGGCAAAATGATAGTTGAGAGATGAGGTCAGGAACCACACCAACTTATAGAAATTTATAAGCGATCACCCGAGTGGTGAAAATACTTATTGTATTAAAAATATATCTTAGTATGTATTTTATTGGAAAAACGATATGCAGAAAACTATAAAATAAATTTTATATTTATTTAACTTATTGGCTGAAAGCAACGAATATATAAAAAATGTGAAAATATGTGACAAATTGTGTACTTTAATAATTATTCAAAATTTTTGCGATAAACGGCTTATTTTTATTTCTAATCGATCCTCTATATATAAATTTTCTCTTGACACACCTTATACAGGGTGTCCGTCGGGAAGGTATACTACTTTGTTTTGCCGCCATTTTGGTAAATATTAGTCTTGACAGTTCATATTTTGCAGTCGTGAAATAGAAACGGTAGCCTGGCTCTTAAGTTCTGTCGCTAAAAGCGTTACACGATAACGGAGAGCGCATTGTGTCTGCAAGAGTTTTACATAAACGTTGATTCGGCGGCTGTAGCACGTTCGAGATTCTGCAATATTCGAGATTTCCGCCACTTAAATGGTCCGCTAAACAATACTCTCATTCGAAAATGGATCCAAACATTTGAGAAAACAGGTAAAACAATGTAAAACCAAAATTCGAACGATTAAGGTCATTAAGGACAATAGAAAACGTGAATAGTGTTAATCAATTGGTTTGTAACGATACCAAAATTACAATTTGGATGAGCGCAATTGCTTTAAATATGCATAAATCGTCATTATAATACTTTTTGCCCTAATATCTAGGACCGCATCCCTACAAAATGCAATTAGTGCAGGAATGAAAATCACAGCCAGATATTTGATTTCATAAACCAGGCAACTGAGTGCTTTTTAATGTTTATAAATATTAATTTATTTTGTTTTTGAATGAGGCTCATTTACATCTTAGTGAGCACGTAAACAAGCCGATCTGATACTACTGGATTGCAACGAATTCGAAGCGCAAAAAAAAACATCAGAACCCCTTAATTCGACAAAGGGACGTAGCCATGTGGAATGTCGTCACAAGGAATTATTAGGCTCTACTTTTTTGAAGATGAAAGAAGACGTGCAGGTCCAAAGAATTCAGAACGTTATGTGAAAATGTTAGGCAAATTCTCGTTGCCTAAATTGCAAAACTTTCTTGGCTATGACCAAAGAACATACTTCGAGCAGATCGGAGCGACGTCACTCACTACCAATAAATCTTTGCCGCGTGTTCGGGAAATTTCCCTGGCAAATTGGTCTCCAGTAGAGATAATATAAAATGACCTCAATCTGGACTACGAGATTAAACTTCTATTGGGGTTTTATATTAGTCGCTAAATTGGCGACCCGGCGAGCCGTCATAAGAAATTTTACTGTTCGCTCAAAGGAGTGAAGTGAACGCGAGAATTTGCATTTACGCGATATTATTTATAAGAAAAAATATTTAAATATGTGACAAATTGTGTACTTTAATAATTATTCAAAATTTTTGCGATAAATGGCTTATTTTTTTTCTAATCGATCCTCTATATATAAATTTTCTCTTGACACACCTTATACAGGGTGTCCGTCGGGAAGATATACTACTTTGTTTTGCCGCCATTTTGGTAAGTATTAGTCTTGACAGTTCATATTTTACAGTCGTGAAATAGAAACGAGGCTAATTTATTGTGGAAAAATATTCGATAAACTAACGTGTTTTAATCGTCAACAAATTTTTTTATCAAAATCAATCATCGATTACTGTAACGATGAGAAAGTTACGTGAAATTTTTGGAAGAAACAACGTGCCAACAAGACGCACTATTTATCGTGTAGTGAATGATTTCGAAGAAATAGGGTCTAATATATAGCTGATAGGGCCAAGAATGGACCACAATGTACTGCAAGATCGGCTGAAAATATTACTGCTGCTCAAGAAAGTAATCAAAACAATCCATCAACCTCAAATCGACGCCGTGCTTTGGAGCGTGGTCTTCAAAGAACAACTTTGGCCACAATTTTGCAGAAGGATTTGCATTTGTTTCCATTGAGGATTCAGTTGAGACAAGAGCTTCTTCCACAAGACCGTTTACGCCGCCGTACATACTCGTATGCCAATAGGATGTTACAGCTCGCCTATGACAACCCTGATTTTCATGAAAAAATCATAATGAGTGACGAGGCACGTTTTCATTTGAATGGATATGTGAATAAACAGAATAGTCGGTTCTGGGCAATGTAAAACCCTCAAATTATTCATCAGTCACCTTTGCATCCATTAAAAGAGACAGATTGGTGTGCAATTTGGTCAGGAGAAATCATTGGACCTTACTTCTTTGAAACTGAAAACGGCGAAACGGTAACTGTCAATGGAGAGCGATATCGTGATATGATAGAAAACTTTTTAACGCCACAACTGCACGTTTTGGCCCTGATGAACATGTGGTATCAACAAGACGGTGCCACATCGCATACAGCCAGGATTACAATGAAATTACTGCGTGACCTTTTTCCATAACAAGTTATTTCAAGAAATGGTGATGCTGATTGGCCTCTACGGTCGCCTGATTTGATTGCTCCGGACTTCTTTTTGTGGAGATATCTGAAAAGCAAAGTTTATACAAACAAACCAGAAACGCTTGAGCAACTCAAACAAAATATTCGTGATGAAATTAATGAAATACCGCGAGAAATGTGTGAGAATGTAATGAAAAATGTGCTCAAAACGACTCGCATTTGTGAGGCTAACAGAGGCGAACATTTATCAGATATTGTATTCCATACATAATTGCCGACATTAATTAAAACATTTATCAATATAAGATCCATTCTCTTTCATTTAATCAAAAATGATAAACAAACAAAGAAGTATACTTTCCCGACGGACACCCTGTACTATAGTTGTGCATGGAAATATATAGTTTGAAAATTTGTTTTGTTTTTTTTTTTTAATTTTTCATAATCGCCGGAATTATGTATGTCGTAGTCACTCAAAATCTATGTCACTTCACTAAAATGGTATCACGTAAGTCACTTTTCGACAGAAATGCGACCCTGTTGAAAATCTATTACAGATAATGGTATTATGTATGTCGTATTCGACTCCAAAATTTGGCAGAAACAGTCGTTATATATTTTCTTGGTGACAGGTCAGAAAAAAAGGAAGAAAGCAAAATAATCAAAAGATTCAAACGGAAAATGGATGGATGGATGGATAAACAGCATTGGACCTCCTACGCGTGAAATCGATGGTTGAATGAAAGTTTGGGCTGATTTGAAAACAAGCGTAAAAAAGAAGCTTATGCACAACAAAATGGAAAGTCGCGCAACTGGAGGATGTATATTTAAGCAAAAGGTGCTAACACCAGTTGAAGACACAGTTGCAGCACTTTTGCAAATGGATTCAATAATTAATCCAGAAGGGCCAACTTTTGGTGTTGCAAATGCTTCAGTGGTGGACTTGAGAGAGGAAACGTATGAAGAACTAATTACTGACATTGGTATGGAAGATTTGCCTCTGAGCTCCAATTGCAATCGACCATCAAAGGCAAAAGAACAGGCCAAATCAGTGCAAAAATATACACTTCTCGAGCAACAATTAAAAGTCCAAACTGATTTATACAACGATGTAAAGAAAAGCTTGGTAGAAATCGAAAGATATAGCCGTAAAACTTTTAAGTTGCAAGAAGAGCAGTTAAAGTTACAAAAAGTAGTAGTATTTATATTGCTCCGATAGGCTTGGAGCCAAAATCTTTATGTGTGTCCCATCGACGCAACCGATAACGCCCGGGAAACCATTTTTTTGGTAAAAATGTTCCTTGATTTCATTTTTTTCCGACTCTGTCATAATGAAAGAGATCCAGTTCGGACAAAATTGTGTAAACATGGCATTTATACATTCATGAAACACACCACTGACTGTTGGTTGGGCTAGCCCAACATTAAAGTCGTTTCCAGTTCCTTTTTGATAACTTCCTTCAGCTAAGATTCTCATCGTTACTGCAAGCCGCAATGTTTTGGTCACTTGTGTTGACCTGGAGCCATCTTGGAGCAAGGGTGATATTTCTCTCAGAACATACCGTAAAGCATCTTTATTCAATCTAAAATTTGCAATAAATCTAAAAAGGTCTTCATAAAAGGCTTCATAGTAACAATTAATCTAACTTACATGGAAGTTGGTAGTAAAAGTATGCTCGAGCGATTTCTCAATTGTCTTCTAAAATTTCTAAGTTCTCTTACACTGCGTTCATCTTCATCCCCATCAGGAGATGAGAATATAGCCAAACTTATAATTTTTAGTTGTTTGCTTAGGAATTATTTCAAAAAATCAGCACAACGCGGGAAAAATTAAATGGAAATTGTGTCAACATATCGGCAGGTATTTTGTTTTGTTTATTTATCAGCTGATCTGTTTTGTGAGAGAAACTCACGTCGAAAAAGTTACATGATACCGATAAAATGTAAATTCGACAGTGACTACGAGAGTTGTCACTTTTCGACTACGACATACATAATTCCGGCGAATATTTTTATGAAATTTGAAATATCTCTCAAATTTTTTTTTCCAACTTACATTCGATTCTAAGATGCAAATAGAAAGATTTTTCTTTGATAAAAAAAATACAACTAATTTTTATGGCTCTAAGTACTGGCTTATTTCAATGTTCTCTTTCCATTCATTATCGAGTTCAGGATAGACATGTTAATCCGAAATATTGTAGCAAACGCTCCAAATCATATCATTCTTTATGTGGGAAGGAATATATTTCCTCCTCCTCCTCCTTTTAGAAGTGATCTCTTATGATCTTTGATCAATATAGTATTTCTTGGTCGGCATTAGTTTATTCCAGGATTTAGTTTTCAAGCTTTTTGGGTCTATCGCAGTGATTGTATTTAAAATTCCTTTTGTTACAATAATGAAAAAACAAAAATTAAATTTAATACATAAACAGAATGATGAAAGTGAATATATTAATAGTTTTTTTAAAATAAGCCCGATAAATTTTAGCACTATTATAATTATATGATATTCAGAAATAACAGTTCAGATTCATATATGTTGAAACATTTCAGTTTCTAGATTTTACAAATGCCTCCAATAACAAACTATGTCCTGATTTAGTTCAGTGTAAAGTCAGCTATAAAAATTGCTGCAATCATCTAACAACATTCACTCACATTACATGTTATTTATAAAAATTAGAATTCCCTTTTTTGTAATTGTCTACATTTGCAATTTTATCAAAATTTATGTTAAGATTTAAATTAAAAGCTCATTTTTCGCTTTTCTTATCTTTTCGGCGGTCTACGAATAAGTAAATTGAAAAAGGGATAAGCAGGATATAGGAGACTTTCTGCGTGTCGGATTTTCTTTTTTTCTTCATGTCCATCATTGGGGCCCCACTCACTCTCTCGCTCTTGCTCTCCCTCTTTTTCATTTCGATAAAAACCTACGTCTCGAAGGATAATGCGGTCACTGCAATGGAAACTGTTTGCGTGTTATCAATTTCACTCAATCTCTAGGCTCTGCATCATTCCTCTTTGCCTAAGTCTGTATATCAATACGGATGGCATAAAATGTGCAATTGCAGCATAAAATACTTACAATATTTTCCAAGTAGACATCAGGTCCTTCCGTCGGCGAAAGTTTGTGGAAAGACCTTAAGATGCGGCGGCTTTTTGTATGTTTAATGGAAAAATTCCTTATCAATTAAAATCGCAAAGAAAATAATGGAGAATGAAGAGAATAAGAATGAAGTTACGTTGAGATTTTGTGGTGTTGTTGTCGTTATTAATGTTCGCTGTGCTACCAGGATTCCTTCGAGATCGTTAGTCTGTCCGATTGCACGGAACAAGACTGGAACAATTAATGCATGTATTTATAGTTTGTGAATGAATTGTGGTTTTGTAATTTCTTAATTTAAATATTATCCTTGAAATCTTTATGTTGTTACTGCAAGGTTTTCTTTGATTGCCTCAACGCAAGATTGGTTTCTTTGCAACACCCTATAAACAGTAGTGAATATATATATGAGTAACTGAATATGGTGGTGTTATTGCTTTATTACATTAATTTCTTAGAGACCATAATGGGATGTCACTTGGTAAGAGAATATTGATGCATATTAGGGACGGGACTAACGTGAGCGTTTTGAAACATGTATGTAAACTGCTAAAGTTAATCACGTCATAAGATATTTATAAACCATTCCATTACATTGTGAGAGTTTCTAAATATTGAATACTGAATAGTTCTAATATTGATTTCGTTTCTATACGAAATCAATAGCATCTTAATATCTCGTAAACAAACATCGTGGTGGGGCCTTTGTTGAAACTTCTGAAAACTTCTGCCACTCAAGTATACGTATTTATACCATGCCATTGCCATTGGACTGCCGGTTTTTCCATTTTTCATTTTCAAAAGTGAAGTTAAATAAAACACTCATAAAACTTTTAAAATATCTTCACGACGCTATTTTTGCTCTATTGAAAGCAAGCGCGGCACCCATTATGCGCACAGCTTTTTCATCTTCAAATCTTCAGTCAATATAAGATGTGTAGCACTTTTTTAAATATTTATCATATTAGCCAGATCACGCACCTTTAGCCGACGATCATCCAATAACGTTCTGTGGATTTTCTAAACCGTGTCCGGCAAGGACACCTCAAGTGGTCGACTACTATGATGTTTGTCGTACGGCCTCGTTTAGACTCTGCTATCCAATATTTTACAGTGGTAAGAGAAAGGCAGCAGACAGCCCAGAGTAGAATCTAGCTCGGCTTTAATATTGGTTAAACTGAAACCTTTTAGATGGAAATATTAAATTACATAACGGTAATACATTTTTTCCATGTTTAAAAATTTGCTGAGATCGTTTAAATTTGATGGCTTAAATAAATATAACACACAACGTGGTGCCTTGAAACTTAAAACATGTGTTTTATAAGGTTGCTACTTACGGCCAATATAATTTTTTTCAAACAACTGTCACCATCTATACGTCGGGTTAGCTGGTTTTGGGACCGCCTTCATATGGGATAGAAATCGAAGTATTCTAAATTTAGTAGAGCCCAATAGACTTGTAAACTTCTTCCGAAAATAATTAAATTTGAATTGCATTATAGAAATCTTAAATACGTAAAGCGCCATAGAGTTACTACTTATCGCAACATACGAGGTATGTTCAAAAAATAAGGTGAATTTTCAAATTTCGCGACCTACGTACATTCGCCCTTCGATTATTAATTTTTTTGTGATGGTACACTCGTCTCGAAGATATGACACGTTTTATCCATATAGCATGTTTAGTTTGTTTGCGAGAGACATAAATAAGACAAATATTTTGCGTGTTTCGCGATTTTCTGCTATTGAAAAAATGGACCAAAGAAGTTGCATGAAATTTTGTGTAAAAATTGGAATTAACTGCTCAATGACACTGAGTCAAAATAAATGTTTACAAGTGGTACGAGCTTTTCACAGTTTTTTTCAAGGTCGAGAAGATTTGAATGACGACGCTAGCTCTGGACGCCCCAGCACATCTACAACCGATGAAAATGTTGAGAAAGTGAAGATAATTGTTATGGAGCATAGTCGAATCACAATTAAAAACGTTGTTGAGGATTGGCTCATGCCATGCAATATTTTCGGAAATTTTTGGCACGAAGCGGGTGACAGCGAAGTTCGTTCCAAAATTGCTCAATTTTGGCCAAAAAGAACGTAACATGAGCATGGCTCAGGAATTGTTGAATGACGTCAACGATGATCCAGATTTGCTTAAAAGGGTCATAACTGGTGAAGAATGGGTATAGGGTTATGACATCGAAACTAAAGTCCAATCGCCCCAATGAAAGAGCCCAGGAGAGCGCAGATCAAAAAAAGCACGTCAAGTTCGATCACATGTCAAGGCTTTGCTCAGTGTTTTCTTCGATTACCATGGCTTAGTGCATCAGGAGTTCTTACCACAAGGTCGTATGGTAAATAAGGAGTATTACCGTGAAGTTATGTGCCGTTTGCGTGAAGCAATTCGAAAAGAACGCACGGAATTGTGGAAAAAAATTCATGGCTTTTGCATTATGATAATGCACCTGCTCACTTATCTTTGCTTGTGAGAGATTATTTGGCCAAAGACAACACGGTTATCGTGTCTCAGCCTCCGTATTCACCAGATTTGACCCCCTGCGACTTTTTCCTGTTCCCAAGATTGAAGAGACCCACGAAAGGATGGCGTTTTGCAACGATTGAGAAGATAAAAACCGAATCGCTCAGAGAGCTCTAGGCTATACTAAAAAATGCATATCAGAACTGCTTCGAGGATTGGAAAAAAACGCTGGCGCAAATGTATTATATCTGAAAGGGCTACTTTGAAAGAAATAAAATAGAAATTGATGAATAACTAAAGGGTGTCCAACGCAAGATTGATGCAGCAATTGAATTGTTTCTCTGGCTGTATGACATGTGGCGCCGTCTTGTTGAAACCACATGCCCACCACATTCGTTTCTTCAATTCTAGGGACGAAAAAATTGGTTATCATTTCACGATACCGAACACCATTGACGTAAAAAAAAGTCCAATGATTCCTCCAGCCCAAAATCCACACCAAACAAATTTCAATTGCGAACTGTAGCCGCAAAACTTTCAACATTTTGGTAAAACAATTTCACAATGAGAATGCGTTGTTCATTCGTGTAGAGCTCCATTTTTACCAACCTCGTACCTTCTACTAGCAAACAATAACAATTGTTCAAATGCCAAATAATGACATTTGGAATGGCCCAAATTTAAATCTTGCGTTCTTGTTGGGACACCCTTTATATATTTCTTTGAGGAAAATACAAATTTATCCTGTTTTTGAACACACTTCGTATGTACAGATAACACATTCTTTATATTTATTTTATTACTTATTTGCATTTGGCCCTGACATTCTGTTTTATTGTCTATATTGTTGCTGCTTTTCTTCCATCCTAAAGCTTCCATCCTAAATGCTTGATTTTTATTGTACTTCATTAATACCTAAAAATGATGTCTTCTTTTTAAAATAAACTCCTTAATTACATCTGCTACGTTTTCGAAATTCATGCTGAACTTGGAGTGTAGTCGGAGTTGAAAAAATCTAAAGTTATGGGATTTGAATCGACGTATTCTATTCGACGTAAAGCCCTGCAGACCTGTAATGGAGAGAAATCTTTTACGGAAATTTATTTAAATTGATTTGTTTTATAGGAATCTCATGTAAAGTGCTATAGAGTCACCATTTATCGCAACATGTGCGTATAGAACAATTTGTTCATATTTTTATTTCTTATTTTACATTCGGCCCTGACATTCTGTTTTATTGTTGCTGTTTTCCTTCCATCGTAAAGCTTTAAAGTAAACTGTAGCCGTTTTCATTTTAATACATCATTCCCGTTAAATGCGAAGTTTTCCCTCCGATGGTTTCGTTGATTATGGCCATAAAATAGTGAACTTCATGATTTCTTATAGTAATGGTGGCTGCCATCCACTGCAACGAAGGCGTTCTCCACGATACTGACACACGCACACACACACACACACACACACATGCGGTGTATGGTCGTATACATCGTGTGTATTAACCGGGGGAGTCTCTTTGCATTTATGCACTGTTGCTTGTATGCACTGCCACTCTCACTTCCGCTTCCGGCGTACGTTATATTCCTTTTTCCTCCTGCCGCCGTCATGAACTGACTGGCTTTATCCGTTGTTTTTGCTCCGTTCTCCTCAACATTGCTGGTTGTTTTTTTGTTTTTTTTTTTTTTTTTTATTTTTGTCATTGTTTATATTCAACTTAATATGAACTTTAACGCTGTTCCATAGTTTTATTTTTGTCGTGTCTCATAATGAAAACACAACATCATAATTTGCATGATACACCCATCACCCCGTCCCCAGTATTCCACTGCTGGGCTCACATTTAATGTATCAGATGAAGCAGCGTTTTCCATGTGAAGGACATGAAAGTAAGAACTCATTATTTTTGCTTTTTATTTGCGTGAAAAAGTGGTTGTGTGAAGTTTTCCCTCATAAATATCATCGCTGTTGTTTTCGCAATCATTTCATTACAGCTTTCTTTAGTTTCCTCGCCAAGCGCCATGCCAACATCAGCCAACGAGAGTTCATCTTTGGGTTCAAAACCATATTACCACTCCGGTGGTGATTCGTGGTCCTTCTCCATGCTGTGATTATTGTTGTTCATTTAGTGTTTTCATTATTATTATTTCTGTTTCGCTAACAATTTTACTCGTTAATTGAGGTAACGTTTATGTGTTTTTTTTTTGTTCCTTTTACGTTCGTTGTGAACTTGAAACGAGCCATTAATTAACAATGCAATTTTGAATTTAAAATTTGCAACTGAAATAATCACAATATTGGACGAATTCTTCAATTTTTCTTACTTAAATAACCACCCAAATTCTATCGATTGTTGTTTGCCAACGATGTGAAAACGGATTTTGGACGATACATCTATACCGACCTTTGTGCTAGAAACTAAAGTTCCAAGCGTTCGTTTTATAGCTTTATTATCGCAAAGGTGTAAACTTTACAAAATGGATTTCTATAATTGTTCTTGTGGGAGGAAAACCCAACGTCGTCATCTTAATTTTTTACCTTTTTTGGCATCATATTCTATCTTCACCTCTGCCCCTGTACCTTTGTATATCCTCACTTTCCGAATCTTTTCACTTGAGAAGATGGTCTGGCAATCTTTTCGCCGCACCACTGCAATGTTTGCAGTATCCTTGTCCTTGAAAGCCATGTGACATATTTTGTCATGAAGTGGCTTGCCAGAGTATGGGTTCTTTTCACTCATGAACAATATTTGGGCCTGAATACGTTATATGTTGTCATTTCATATCAGGCACTTTGTCCTGGTTATAGAGGTTTTTACATACAGAGTGTCCGTCGAGAAGGTACACTACTTTGTTTTGCCGCCATTTTTGTAAACATTAGTGTTGTCAGCCGTGAAGTAGAGACGTGGCAAATTTAGTATGGAAAAAGATTCGATATACCAACTTATATTCATCGTTAAAACATGTTATCAAAATCAATCATCGATTACTGTGACGATGAGAAAGTTACGTGAAATTTTTGGCAGAAACAACGTGCCAACAAGACGCACTATTTATCGTATAGTGAATGATTTCGAAGAAAGAGGGTCTGTAGCTGATAGAGCCAAGCATAAATCACAACTTACTGCAAGATCGGCTGAAAACATTACTGCAGCTCAAGAAAGTATTCAAAACCATCCATCAACCTCAAATCGACGCCGTGCTCAGGGGCTTGGTCTTCAAAGAACAACTTTGGCCACAACTTTGCACAAGGATTTGCATTTGTTTCCATTTAAGATTCAGTTGACACAAAAGCTTCTTCCACAAGACCATTTACGCCGCCGTACATATGCCAATAGGATGTAACAGCTCGCCGATGACAACCCCGATTTTCCTGAAAAAATCATAATGAGTGACGAGGTACATTTTCATTTGAATGGATATGTGAACCGACTATTCTGTTCTGGACAATGGAAAACCATCAAATTATTCATCAGTCACCTTTGCATCCATTAAAAGTGACAGTCTGGTGTTCAATTTGGTCAGGAGGAATCATTGGACCTTACTTATTTCAAACTGAAAACGGCGTAACGATAACTGTCAAGGGGGAGCGATATCGTGATATGATTGAAAACTTGTTAACCCCACAACTACTGGCTTTGGGCTTGATTAACTTGTGGTATCAACAAGACGGTGCCACATCGCACACAGCCAGGATTACAATGGAATTACTGCGAGACTTCTTTCCACAACAAGTTATTTTAAAAAACCCTGATGCTGATTCGCCTTCACCGTCGCCCGATTTGACTGCTCCGGACTTCTTTTTATGGAGATATCTGAAAAGCAACGTTTATGCAAACAAACCAGAAACGCTTGAGCAACTCAAACAAAATATTCGTGATGAAATTAATGAAATACCGCGTGAAATGTGTGAGAATGTAATGTAATTTGTGAGGCTAACAGAGGCCTCAGACATTTATCTGAAATTGTATTCCATACATAATTGCCGACATTAAATGGAACATTTATTAATATAAGATCCATTCTCTTTCATTTAATCAAAAATTATAAACAAAGGAGTATACCTTTCCGACGGACACCCTGTATCAGCTTAGCGATTTGTAACTTTTTCTCTCCTTGGTTATAGTGAATCTCGTGTGTCTACCAGCACTACCATGACACTAGAACTATGCCAGTCATTTATTATCTCTTGGCCGATAGTTAAGAAAAGATAGTTAAAGTTTAGATAGTTAAGATAGATAGCCAAATCTATATTCAAATTCCAGATATTATGCATAATAGCTATAATATTAGGTGCGCAACTAACTTCCCGCTGTTTTCCAATAGATGGGGCCAGCTGTAATTAGTAGTCAATTCTGCCATAACTTAAACGTCATGAGCCAAGCTTAGACATATGGTAAACATACCGCCTCGGCACCATAGTAATTTTCTTTTGGCGTCAGTTTCTATCTTGTGCGAATATCTATGATTTTGTGCCAAATAATTGTCATATGCGGGAAGTATTGATTTTCTTCTTTCAATCGAAAAAAACGGCAGCTGTAGCTCATCGATAACGTTTTCGGATATGCTGCTTTAAGTGAAACAACGTGTCGAGATTGGTTCCGTCGCTTTAAAAACAGTGATTTTGATGGTGACGACCGTTCGCGTGAAGAAAGACGAAAACCCTTCGAAGACATTGAATTGGAGGCATTGTTTGATGGGGATCCGTGTCAAATGCAGGTAGAGCTTGCTTCAGTATTAGAAGTTACCCGCCATGTTATTTTTAAGCAAGTTCTTGCGTTGGGAATGATTCAAAAGCAAGGAACTTGGGCTCCTTATGAGTTGAAGCCAAGAATCGTCGCTTTTTCGTCTGTTAACAACTGCTTCAGCGACAAAAAAGGAAGCGTTTTCTTCATCGCATTGTAACAGGTGATGAAAAATGGATTTATCACAGCAATCCAAAGATGTGATGTGAGCTGCGCGGTCATGCTTTTACGTCATCGCCTCAGCCGAATATTCACGCTGCGATGGTTATGCTCTGTATTTGGTCGGATCAGGTCGGTGTTAATTATTACGGACTGTTGAAGGCAAGCGAAACCATTACTGGGGATCGATAACGACTTCAATTAATGCGATTAAGCCCAGCTCTGCGCAAGAAACGCCTACAACACGCGGAAAAGCACGAACAAGTGATTCTTCAGCATGACAACGCTCTGCCTCACGTGGTCCATCCCGTTAAAACCTACCTGGAAACACTGAAATGAGAAGACTTACCCCCTCCGTCGTATTCTCCGTCGTATTGCGCCGTCCGACAAGCCGAACACTATTGAAGCCTTACAGGATAACATAACACGCATTATTCGTGGAATATAGACTGAAATGCTTGAAAAAGTGGCGAAAAATTGGACCTTCCGAATAGACATTTTGAGACGGAGCCGCGGACAACATTTACATGAAATTATCTTTAAAAATTAAATGGCAAAGACCAATTTATCGATTCCAATAAAAAATTTTAATATATGATACAAATTTAAGTGTTTTATTCGATGTTTAAGAAAACTACGATTGAAAAATCATCCTTTATTAAGTCTCACCTCTTGATTACCTCTTTCTTCGGATCTATTTGCAAATTTTATTAGGCTTCCAAAAATTAGGCTTCGAAAAATTAAAACGCTCACACGCAATTTGGTTTCATTTTAAAAGAAATGAAAATTGTGATCTTTGAGTAAATTTGTAAGAAAATAATTATTTTATTATTTATTTATTTATTTTATTTCTTATTATAGTATAAAAAAGAAGTATTTTCTAAAAAATGAGTGTGTTAGATGTTTGGATAATTGGATTAGTTGTCAGGATAAGCGTATTAATTCTGAAAAGGCCTACATTGAAGGCGATACAATAAGTTTTAATAAATAATAAATATTTTGTATTTCATCGACCAGTGCCTAACACTTTTTTGAATGACACGAATAATAGAAGGAAGATGAACATCAATTAAATCTAGTTCATAGCTTTAGTCCTAGAAATCACTTGTGTTATTAATTCACAAAGTTGTGAGTCCTTATGCAGATCCCGGAAATGGTTGATCATACTTCAACCAACGAAGTACTCACTGTACAAAGTATACCGCGCATCCTCATGACATCCATTCAATTATTCTATTGTGTAATTGGTGAATTTATTAAAATTTTTAAATTAAATTAATAAATTGTAATTCAATTAATTTTCAACTTGATTTGAATCTCATGGCAAAGTCGCCGTATTTATTCACCGAATAAACAATATCACTTCCTGTTAGTTGACTGAATGCCCTGAGGGCCAAAAGAGACATTTCTAACACTCAATTAATTTTTTGTTTTTTTGCGAGTAAAAAACCTAACGAATGTTACAATGTTACGTTAACCATCCAGTGTAAACAAACAACAACACAAAGAAACCATCCATCCACGCTGTTCAGGCTGGCAAACATTGGAGCCTGAACTAAAAGTCGAAAGTTCACTGTACGAAGAGCAAATAGATAGACACAAAATTGAACGTGATATCCAAATATAGCAAAATTAACTGCTCCTACAACTGGAGAGGAGCGAGAAAGAAAACAAAAAAACAAAAAAAAAAAAATGGGAGACTTACAAATCCAGCGGTGGCAGTAGCTCCAAAGTACACAATCAAACTGGGAAAACAACACCACCTCCACTCCATTACCTTCATCGGCATCGTCATCATCTGCATCAGCATCAGCATCGCTATTCTCATCTACATTATCGCCAGCATCAGGAGCTGTGAACTGAGCACCGTCGGCATCATCATCCTGTTGGTGGCTTTAAAATCATCGCTACAACAAATCCGAAAGCTTTAAATGTTTGTGATTTCATTCAAATTGCTACTGATACGATAAAAACAAATATCTTCATACTACTCGTACTACATTTAGCTATAACTGCAGAATTGTACTACTACGTACTATTACCGCCACATGGAGGTACTACTACTACTACTACTAGTACGATGAGTATTACATGTAGTACAACTAAAATGACTAGAAGCGATAGGAAGAGACTGAATTTCTCTCAGCTCATGTTGTTGGATCAAAATGGAAGGATGTGACTAGTGCACTTTTGTTTTAAACATACAGGGTGTCCGTCGGGAAGGTTTACTACTTTTTTTTGTTTCTAATTTTTGATTAAATGAAAGAGAATGGACCTTGCATTGATAAATGTTTTATTTAATGTCGGCAATTATGCATGGAATGCAATATCAGATAAATGTCTGCCTCTGTTAGCCTCACAAATGCGAGCTCTTTTGATCACATTTTTAATTACATTCTCACACATTTCACGCAGTATTTCATTAATTTCATCACGAATATTTTGTTTGAGTTGCTCAGGCGTTTCTGATTTGTTTGCATAAGCCTTGCTTTTCAGATATCACCACAAAAAGAAGTCCGGAGCAGCCAAATCGGGCGACCGTGGAGGCCAATCAACATCACCATTTCTTGAAATAACTTGTTGTGGAAAGAGGTCTTGCAGTAATTCCATTGTAATCCTGGCTGTATGCGATGTGGCACCGTCTTGTTGATACCACATGTTAATCAAGCCCAAAGCATGCAGTTGTGGCGTTAAAAAGTTTCCTACCATATCACGATATCGCTCCCCCTTGACAGTTATCGTTACGCCGTTTTCAGTTTCAAATAAGTAAGGTCCAATGACTCCTCCTGACCAAATTGCACACCAGACTCACACTTTTAATGGATGCAAAGGTGACTGATGAATAATTTGAGGGTTTTCCATCCATTCACATATCCATTCAAATGAAAATGTGCCTCGTCACTCATTATGAGTTTTCCATGAAAATCGGGGTTATCATGGGCGAGCTGTAACATCCTATTGGCATATGTACGGTGGCGTAAATGGTCTTGTGGAAGAAGCTCTTGTGTCAACTGAATCTTAAATGGAAACAAATGCAAATCCTTGTGCAAAATTGTGGTCAAAGTTGTTCTTTGAAAATCAAGCTCCTGAGCGCGGCGTCGAATTGAGGTTGATGGATTGTCTGGAATACTTTCTTGAGCAGCAGTTATGTTTTCAGCCGATCTTGTACTGCGTTGTGATCCATTCTTGGCCCTATCAGCTACAGATCCTCTTTCTTCGAAATCATTCACTACACGATAAATAGTGCGTCTTGTTGGCACGTTGTTTCTCCCAAAAATTTCCGTCTTTCTCATCGTCACAGTAATCGATGATTGATTTTGATAGAATGTTTTAATGATTACAACACGTTGTTTTATCGAATATATTTCCACAATAAATTTGCCACGACTGGAATACAGGCCGAAATACGAGAAAAAGTGACGAAAAACTGGACCTTCCGAATGAAAATTTTGAGACGGAGCCGCGGACAACAATTACACGAAATTATCTTTAAAAATTAAATGGCAAAGACCAGTTTATCGATTCCAAATTGCAAATTTCGATTTAGAAAAAAAACTACGATTAAAAAATCACCCTTTATAATATAAAAATATAACATAAGACGTAAAAATTATGTGCATACAAAATTGCAACGATCACTCGGTTGATTCAAAATAAAGTATATATTATGTGCGCAAGTAAGTTCGCGCTGTTTGCCAATAGATGGCGCCAGCTGTAAGTGCTAGTCGATTCAGCCACAATCCAAACGTCATGAGTCAAGCTTAAGCATATGGTAAGCATACCGCCTCGACACAATAGTAATTATTCATTTGACGTCATATTCTTTGGGTTGTGTGAATGTGTGTGATTTTGTGCCAAATAATCATCATGTGCGGGAAGTATTGATTTTCTTCTCTCAGTCGAAGAAAACGGCTGCTAAAACTCATCGATAGGTTCAAAACGTTTACGGAGATGCTGCTTTAAGTGAAACAACGTGTCGAAATTGGTTCCGCCACTCTAAAGATGGTGATTTGGTATTGACGACCGTTCGCGTGAAGGAAGACACCTTCCTCCTTCGAAGACACTGAATTGACGGCATTATTTGATGGGGATTCGTGTCAAACGCAGGTAGAGTTTACTTCAGTATTAGGAGTTACCCGCCAAGCAATTTTCAAGCGATTGCTTGCGTTGGAAATGATTCAAAAGCGAGGAACCTGAGTTCCTTATCAGTTGAAGCCAAGGGACTTTGAGTGTCGTTCTTTTGCCTGTGGCAGCAACTGCTTCAGCGACAAAAAAGAAAAGGTTTTCTTTATCGCATTGTAACGGGTGATGAAAAATGGATTCATTACAGCAATCCAAAGAATAGAAAGTCATGAGGGCTGATCGGTCATGCTTCTACTTCGTCGCCTCGGCCGAATATTGACGCTGCGAAGGTTATGCTCTGTATTTGGTGGGACCAGGTCGGTGATATTTATTTCGAGCTATTGAAACCAAGCAAAACCATCACTAGGGATCATTATCGACTTCAATTAATGCGATTGAGCTGAGCTCTGCGAGAGAAACGCCCACAATACGCGGAAAGGCACGGGAAAGTGATTCATCAGCGTGGCAACGCTTGGCCACACGTGGCCAAGCCCATTAAAACGCTGATATGAGAAGTTTTACGCCATCCGCCATATTCTTCAGATATTGCGCCGTCCGATTACCACTTGTTACGTTGGCGATTGCATACGGTTTGGCTGACCAGCAGTTCCACTCATATGACGACGTCAAGGAATGGTTAGGTTCGAGGATAGCCTCAAAAATTGAACAGTTTTACAGTGACAGAATTCGAGCTTTGCCAAAAAGATGGAAAAAAGTAGTAGCTAGCGATGGGCAATACTTTCAATGAATCATTTGTAAACATGTTTTCATAACAAGGTTGCAGTTTTATAAAAAAAAGGCAGCGAGAACTTAGTTGCGCACCTAACATATATGTATATGAATAAATAATCATATTCCCAAATCAACATTTTGATTTAAGTACGAGGTGGTTGAAGAATGTAGGTACAATAGCGAACTCAAACAACTTTTTTCAAATTTTTATAACTTAATTTTTCTTTATCCGTTATTGACAAAGGTCAAGAGACCAGTAACATGTTCCGGTGTAGTTGTGGAAAGATAATCTGTTCAACATTTTCAATTAGCATCTTGCTAACAACATTCATCAGCCACCCTTTACAATCAGCATTCGGTTGGCATCAGTATTTAGTTTGCAGAGGGCATTTTACGCTCTTTTCTATACTCCTATTCTCTTTGGTGTTCTTTGGTACCACCTACTGCTAATGCTTTGAATACAACCATCGGATATGGCGCTGACAAACATCGCCATGTGTTTTGTGCTTACAACTACAGGCTATCGCATCGTTCGTGTTATTACGACTACTTGACATTTTTGAGATAATACTATGTGATTACCATGATGATTTTAGGGTGACCCTTGCGAATTGTAATTGTTTAAATTTGGCAAAGAAACGAACAGATAATACATGGGCTATATGAAGGATGCTCAAAACCTTAGAGCTTCGAATTAAAGTTGAAAATTTTCAATAAATGAGTGGAAAATTGAGGATTTCATTTTCAAATGTTGATGTTGAGCAAATAAATGATAATAAATAAATTAGAAGAAATACTACACTAATCAACATGTTTGTGTACTGAAATGTACAGGGGAATAATGAAAACAAAAACCTATATTGAAACCGATACCAATAAAAGTATTGTTGATTGACACAATTTTTCTCACTGAGAAATGTATCACCGTGTTTTCATTTTTGGTTTAAATTTTTTGAGATTGAAATACTTTCTTCAAAACTGAGAAGTCCATATTAATATCGAAATATTCATTCAAGTTGAAGAAATTAAAAGCAACATTTGTATTCAGCATTCTAAATTTATGGCTTTTCAGGTAGAATTTGCAAAGTCAGTTTTGCACACTTCCTAGTGCCCATCACAAAATTCCATCTAAACTTAAATTTTTAAATTGTAAATTTCAAAATGTTTCCTTCGAAATCCTTTTTCTTTCAAAGTCTTTGCTCTAACCAAATACGGAGTTTATTAGATTTGTTTTTTTTTTTTGTGGGCGGTATCACAAGGAATGCGGAGATATATTGCAAAAAATTCAAATTGCTTGGTCATTCCAAATAAAAAGGAAATTACAAAAAGTTAATATTTGTTTTATATAAAATATATAAAAATTATAACATTATATATATAAAAATATATATAAAAATTATAACATTATCACGTATAAAATTATGTTGTTGTATCATTTATCACTATAAAATAATATTACTATATCAATAAAACGGATAAACACACTTTTTGGAATTAGTCAAATTTGACAAATTCTTAACCCATCTGCACTGATATTTTTTGATGATTTATTTAGATTTTTATTTCCAAACCTGAAAGAATTGAAAACACATGATATAAACTCTGAATTGTTGCACTGTCTTTATTAACTTTATTGAGGAAAGTGTGGTTTCTAAGTTGTTACTTCAATCAAATATTTTAAGGTTTATCCATTTGGTGGTTTCAAAACCGCCGGTCTGGCAAGGCTGTCAGCCGTTAAATGCCTGTCATCTGAAGTGTTATTTATTTAGTGAAATGTTCGTCGCTTACGAATATGGATTGTTTAACAGCTGAAGAATGCGTAAAAATAGTTAAAACTTACTGCAAAAGTGGTGATTCATTGTGGAAAAGACATCGTATACGGTAAAAGTGACAATTTGGGGCGCATTGTGGTCTGAAGGTGTCATTGGGACGTATTTCTTCGAAAATGATGCCAGTGAAACCGTTACCGTCAATTCAGAGCACCACAGTTGTACCAGGTGTGTTCAAAAAATGAAGTGAATTTTCATTTTTCTCAAAAAATTTATTTATTCATCAATTTCTAATTTATCTCCTTCAAAGTAGTCCCCTTCAAATATAATACACTTGTGACAGCGTTTTTTCCAATCCTCGAAGCAGTTCTGATATGCACTTTATGGTATGTCCTTGAACTCTCTCAGCGATTCGGTTTTTATCTCCTCAATCGTCGCAAAACGCCATTCTTTCATGGGTCTCTTCAATCTTGGGAACAGGAAAACGTAGTAGGGCGCCAAATCTGGTGGCTGAGGCATGATGACGGTGTTGTTTTTGACCAAATAATCTCTCACAAGCAAAGATGAGTGAGCAGCTGCATTATCATGATGCAAAAGCCATGAACTTTTCCCACAATTTCGGGCGTTTTTTTCGTATTGCTTCACGCAAACGGCGCATAACTTCAAGATAATACTCCTTATTTACCGCATGACTTTGTGGTAAGAACTCCTGATGCACTACGCCATGGTAATCGAAGTGAGCAAACCCTTGACATTTGATCGAACTTGGCGTGTTTTTTTTTTGGTCTTAGCTCTCCTGGACTCTTCCATTGGGACGATTGGCCTTTGGTTCCGATATCATAACCATATGCCCATGATTCGTCACCAGTTATGACCCTTTTAAACAAATCTGGATTATCGTTAACGTCATTCAACAATTCCTGAGCGATGCTCATGGGACGTTGTTTTTGGTCAAAATTCAGCAATTTTGGAACGAACTTCGCTGCCTCACCCTTCATGCCCAAAGTTTTCGAAAAGATTGCATGGCATGAGCCGACCGATATGCCGACATCCTTAGCAACTTCTATAATTGTGATTCGACGATTCTCCATAACAATTTTTTTCATTTTCTTCACATTTTCATCGGTTTTTGCTGTGCTGGGGCGTCCAGAGCGAGCGTTGCCACTCACATCTTCTCGACCTTCTGTGAAAAGTTTGAACCACTTGTAAACATTTTTTTGACTTAGAGTACTCTCACCGTATGCCACTGTCAACATTTCAAGTGCTTTTAAGCACTTAATTCCATTTTCTACACAAAATTTGATGCAACTTCTTTGATCCATTTTTTCGTTAGCAGAAAATCGCCGAACACGTAAATCTCCTGTCTTATTTATGCCTCTCACAAACAAACTAAAAATGCTATATGGATAAAACCGTCAACATGTCTTCGAGACGAGTGTACCAACATAAAAAAAAAAAATAATAATCGAAAGTCGAATGTACGTAGCCCGCGAAATTTGAAAATTAAGCATATTTTTTGAACACACCTCGTATGATAACCGACTTTTTTTTGGCCTGCAATTCAAGATTATGAACTGGACGTTATATGGTTTCAACAAAGAGCATGCCACGAGTCACACGACACAATCGATTGTGGCTTTACTGCATGCGAAGTTTCCAGAAAGCGTGATCTCACGTTTTGGCGAGATCATGCGATTAGACGCCGTTAGTCTTTTTTGGTGGAACAACGTCAAAGATCGTGTTTATTCTGATAATCCCTAAACGTTGGAGAATTTGAAAACCAAAATTCGTCAAGTTATCGCTGAGATACCGCCCGAAATGTGCGCAAAAGTGATTGAAAACTATCCCAAATCCACTGCTGCAACCCTTCCAGAGGCGTTCATTTAAATGATATTGTATTTCGTACATACTGGAAGATCCAAGCTTTATAATGTTTTATTTGACTTTACTTTTAAAACCACTAAATGGATAACCCGTTGTCGCTTGGATAAGTGTATTACAGGGTGGCACAATAAAACGTGCATATTTAAAAAATATATTAAAAAATACATACAAAAAGTATGGTTAAAATAAATCGAAGACATTGTAGAGTAATAAATGGAGTTTATTTTTTGAAAATAACATCATGTAAATGGGAACCCTCTCCACGACGGCACTCCTCTAACCGCAAACGAAAATTATTGAAAACTTTCTTCAGTAATACTGGTGTAATGGCTGCCATTTCACCACGGATATTCTCCTTGAGCTGAATGATGTTTCTTGGATGATTACTGTAGACTTTGTGTTTGAGGTATCCCCACAAAAAAAAAGTCAAGAGGCGTCAAGTCTAGACTACGTGGGGGCCATGGGATATCACCTCTTTTCGAAATCAGTCTGCCAGGGAACATCTGCTTCACCTCCGCCATGGAGTCATTTGATGTGTGACAGGTAGCTCCATCTTGTTGGAACCAAGTTCTGGAATTCATTATTCTTGAACTTTCAATTTCTGGAGCCAAAAATCCGTCCAACATCTCAACATAGCGTTCCGTATTAACCGTATTAACGTATTTTGGCACCGCGCATTTTCGAAGAAAAAAGGACCAATTATTCCTCTGCCAGAGATTGCTGCCCATACAGTCACTTTAGGACTATGCAATGGTTTCTGGTGTTTGTTTTTGGCATTTTCGCTGTTCCAGTAACGACAATTTTGATGGTTTACGAGCCCAATCATAAGGAAATGAGCCTTGTCAGAGAAAAGGATATTGTCAAAATTGGAAAATCAATTAAGCATTTCATTAGCAAATGCGAGCCTTGCTATGAAGTCAGACTCTTTCAATTCTTGTGTTAATTACAGCTTATATGGATGCAGTTTAAGATCTAATGTTAAAATTCCTTGCAAACTTCGTCGCGATAATTGTAAGACAGACGATCTCTTGCGACTAAAACTCCATGAGCCCGCCAGCCCAACGATGTAGGCGCCCCCCCGCCCGCGCCTTTTCTATCCCGCAAAAAAAGATGATGCAATATGCACGTTCTATTGCGTCACCCTGTAGTTCGGAAGGGGCCTACCTTGAAGGCAATACAATAATTTGTAATAAGTAGTAAATATTTTTTGTATTACTGACAAATTCCAGGTATTTTGTTTTTTTTTTTACAAAATTTCAACCCCAACCTTATCGTTCTAAAATCATTTGCCTTGAAGCAAATAGAGAAAGATGGTCACCTTATATGTGACAGTATTTGCTCGACAAACGACGGCTATCAGGATTACGAGTACAACTCATTTTACTATTTACCTGTGCCATTTTTTTCCTCCAATCTCAGCCGCCCCCCACCCTTCATACACACAGCAACGAATGTGATGCAATGTGAATGATATCGTGGAAAACTGTGCTTTTCACATTTTCTAACTGTGCTTTTTCCCAGACATATTCACGGTGTTGTTGTCGCATTAAAAGAGGTACGAAAAGAGTCGAAAGCGAAAGAAAGTGGCCCTCTTCATTGGAGATTTTTGTTTGTACTGGTACAACATATACAAGCAAACAAGAAACCCCCCAAAAAACAAAAAGAAAAAGACGAAACAAAATATTTGAATGCAAGAGAAGTGCAAGGAATATGGGTGGAGTACATCATAGGAGGACGAACAAGGACATGCCATGTAGGGGTCTGAGTTTGAAGTTTTCTGTCTTATGCATGCATGCAAATGCATTTGCAATTTTATTTATGTAATGCCATATTCCGGCATGGGAAAGTGGGAGATGTTCAGGCTCAGGGCTTTGGTTTTTCTCGAGCCTCCGTTTGTATGCATTTCACAGTTTCTGTCTCCCTTTGCGTCCCTCTGCCGACCCTGCATTCTGGCAGATATCTCTAAAGGAAAAAAAAAACAATCACGTTTGTAAACGTAAAAATTGTATTTTCGTTTCACGTTTACTACTGCAGATAGCTAATATGGAGGGGATGGGCTGAGAGGGACGTGGGTGCGTCTCTTTTCGTGAATGAAGCAATGAATGAACTGAACCGAACCGTATTCAGGACCCATTACATCAGCGGCACGAGAGGATGAAAGTTTGCATCAAGTGAAAACATTGCACCAAATTGCAATGAAATGTTGATGCTTTCGACGATTTTATTTTGCCGCCCGTTTTTTGTTTTTTTTTTCTTTTTCTGTATTCCGTTCCTTTTTATTATTTCATTCTTTGCATTCTTTCGGTGTTTTGTGAATGGAAATGAGTTAAATTGATGAAAAAAATGTTGGGGAAAAAATGGAAAATTGTACGAGTTGTCTTTCACCATTGACTGTCAGGTCTACCAGGTTGCTCTACTAGAAGCTGATGTCCGCAAAAGTGGTCCAATGACGACCGACCAACGACGACCGGTCAAAATTGTTGTTACTGCTTTAATATTTTCATTCTGTTGCCTTTAAAGCTAATTGAATTACTAGCTGGGTTTTTATTTCATCTATTCGTTATGGCTTTGACTGGCTTTTGTTTGTTCGTAACATCATTTTTGGTTGCCCCTTTTGAAAATAGTTTTCTTGTCGTTCATTATTGCTCTGCTTTGACTTTGCTTCTTCATTAACTCTTTAATATACGTAAAGGTGAAAATACTTTTTAGGATGGACTTTACAGTGAGTTAAAGGGAAATGGCATCATTGCAAACCAACCTAGATAGGTTATTAATTAGGGAGATATTAAACGAATGCGAACATTATGCGCTTTTGTATTGTGATACGCCTTAATATACTCCTACCTATATACCTAGTCCTGCCATATGCTCTGTTACAAATATAAAACGCGATAAAAAAAACCAATATTCATATTGTATTCAAAATTATTTCATTTATTAGAAGACAATATTGATTATTAAAAAAAATTGTATTCACTCGAAATGCCAGCCTTTTGCTTTAACACAAGCTTTCAAACGGTGTGGCCATTGGGCTATAGCCGCACGTACGATTTCCATGGAGATCGAGGACGCTGCTCTGGTTAATGCTGTTTTAAGGCTTCCCAAATTTCTGTGGGGAGTCTTGCAAGCCATATTCTCCTATTCTGACCACAAAGCATAATCCAGTGGATTGAGATCTGGACTCCATCTACGTCCATTGAAAAGGGTATTGGTCAAACCCTTCACAACACCCTCTAACACATCTTTTTGGTAAACCTTTGCACCAGTTTTTACGCCCTTTTCACAGAAATGGAGGGATGTAACACCATGGTGGGAGACCCCCCACCAAACCATTACGGAAGAGGGATGATGGCCACGTTGAACCCTTGGAACAACTTTTTTCGCTTCCTTAGATGAAGTGGCATAAATCTTGTCATTTTGTTTGTTGAAAACTTCTTCCACGGTAAAAATTTTCTCATCCGTAAACAGAATGTTTTCATGGCCATTGTCCGCGTGCCACTGCAAAAGTCGCTTGCATCTTTCCAGCTTAATTTTTTTTAGCTGAGGAGTTAGAAGATGCCCCATGGACCGACGATAGACTTTCATATGCAGATCATCCCGAATCAGCCTAGACATGGATCTAGTTGATATATCCAATTCCTTGGACATGATTTTCTGCTTTCTAAGGGGATTTCTCCGAATTCTTTCACGCACTGCCTTTACAACGCGCGAGCGACCACTTTTTGGCCTATCTTCTACTCCAGACAATTCGCCGGAGCGAGCAATAGCACGATAAGCGAACATTCTTGATATTCCGAATGGTTTTAGCAACTCGAAAATTTGGCCAGCACTCTTTCCGCACTTATGCAACGCTATTACGCCGACTCGATTCTCTTTAACACCCCACTCCATGTTAATAGATTGCAAACTGAAACCAAACTGACTAGTATTCTTCACTAATCAGTGCATGTGTTCTGAAAAAAAAGTTAACGGTTCTATTCCCGCAAGAAGTTTTGAACGATAAGCGCTGGAAATTGTGTAACAGAACATATGGCAGGACTATGTACACATATGGTCGAAAAAATAAGTACACCAGCTTATTGTTGCTTTCTGTTCGATTTTAGTCACTTTAACGGAAAGTAAGCATGGCAATGCTTTTTTATTTAAATAACTTTAATATGGTAATGCCTTTAAACGTAAAAACGCAACTGGGACTTCCCTGTTGTTTTCATTGTGAGTTAGTTTCGTTCAGGTGTGATTTCAGTACTTGATCAAAATATTTATTATTTGCTCAATTCTTTAATATTTTCGCAGTCTGCTGTAGTCTTTTTGGAAAGGCAAGTTATTTTACTGTTGTTTATCTTTATTCATAACAAAATACTAAATTACTAACAATTTAGGGAAAAATCCAAGAAATGGGGGAGTCCTCCTAGAGATAATAAATTAAAAAATAAGAAAAATTTAAAATTTTTATCATTAAAGAATATTGAAAATAATTGATTAATATATGAAATTTTAAGTATATTAAATATAAAAACTATTGTAAAAGGTAAAAACCTATAAAATATAAAATATGTAATTCATAGTTGGTTTCTATGAAAATACTCGTATATAGTAAAAAAAATCAGCCATGGGTCGAAACAGTCATTGTTTTCCGGAGGAGAGAAAAATTGTTTCAAGACTAAGAGTCTTCAAAGTCTTCGTTCTATAGCAGAAACTATGAATCGGTCGCTACGTTTTATTCAAAATGTTTTGAAGCCTAAAAAGCCCGTCGAAACTCGCGAAAGATCCAAAAAAAAAAAAAAAAACTTCAAAAACAAAAGACATCCGTATTGTAACACTTGCGAAGAAGGACCTGTTTGAGTCTTCAAGAGCGATTTCAGCAGAAATTGGAAATGTAATTTCATCGCGAACGGTTCGTCGTAGACTACAAGAAGCACATTTACCAAGACGGATAGCCAGAAGAGTTCCTTTGCTTACACCAAAAAATTTAAAGGCAAGATTGACATGTGCAACAAGTCATTCCAATTAGTCCGGAGGGGACGCTGAAAAAAAATGGCGAAACATTTTGTGAAGCGACGAAACAAAAATGAATATATTTGAAAGCGATTGTGCCCGGAATGTTAGACGCCCTAAGGGTAAGGAATTCAATGTTCGCTTTACAAGGAAGACGGTCAAGCACGGGGGCAGCAATATTATGGTCTGGGGTTGTTTCTTGTGGTATGGTGTCGGTCCGATGCATCGAATTACCGACTGACACTATGACCAGATTCCACTACAAAGATATCTTGGAAAGTACGATGTTTAACTATGCTGTGGAAAGTATGCCTCTTAGGTGGACATTCCAGCAGGATAACGATCCGTTGCATGCTTCTAAGTTGGTAAAGGATTGGTTTCAAGATAATAATGTTGAACTTCTTGATTGGCCAAGTCAATCTCCGGATTTAAATCCAATCAAAAATCTTTGGGGAGAGTTGAAATAAAGAACTGGAAATGAGGTTCTTAAAAATAAGCATCAGTTATGGAATTTTGTTCAAAAAACTTGGTATGAAATACCAGTAGAAACCTGCAGGAAGCTTATTGTCAGCATGCTAAAAAGATTCAACAAAATAATTGAAAATAATGGTTGATATACCGGCTTTTTACGAAGCTCAGCCAATTTAACAGAAAAAAAACTTAATTTTTTTAATTTTTTGGTTATTTTAACTAAATGTACTTATTATTTGGTCCAATGTTTTTTGCTTAATTTCTTACTTTTTGAAAATTACTGCAAATATTAAAGTTTTTTGCTATTTTTTTAGTACTGATTTTATTTCTAATGTTATAAAAACAAAAATGTTTGTTTTTTCTTTTAATTTAAATAAATTATCGCCTACGAGCTTTTAAAAAAATATAGGATGTACTTATTATTTTGACCATATGTGTATATATGAAATTTTGTATTGTTAAGAAGACTCTTATTAGGTCCTCACTCGAAGGAATGAATATAAATGAATTTGAAATTATAATGAAATTTGAATTTAACAAATAACTGCTTATCCGTTTTACGGTTTCAAAAGTAAAATTGAATAAAACACACATAAATGATTTGGATGAAACTTTTATTTCATTCTAACGAGTGCACCCTGCCATTATGTACGAAATACAATGTAATTTAAATGACCGCCTCTGGATTGGTTGCAGCAGTGGATTCTTTTGCGGTAGTTTTCGAACACTTTTTCTCACATTTCGGGCGATATTTAGGCGGTTACTTGATGAATGTTAGTTCGCAAATGCTCCTACGTTTGCGGATTATCCGTGTAAACGCGGTCTTTGACGTAGCCTCACAAAAAAAGCTTAACGGCGTCAAATCGCATGATGTTGGTGGACAATTGAGGTCACCAAAACGTGACGTGCAATAAAGCTAACATCGGTCGTGGTGTGTGGCTCGTGGCACCGTCTTGTTGCAGCCCCATATCATACAGTCCATAATCTTCAATTGCAGGCCAATAAATTTTCGGTTATCATACGACCATATCGCTCTGAATTGATGGTAACGGTACCTCAAGCGTCGTTTTCGTAAAAATTTTGGCCAACGACACCTCCAGACCCTAATGCGGGCGTGGAATTGAGGAACACTTCCTTGAGCAGTAGTAATGTTTTCAGCCGATCTTGCAGTACATTGTGGTTCATTCTTGGCCCTATCAGCTACAGGCTCTCTTTCTTCGAAATCATTTACTACACGATAAATAGTGCGCCTTGTTGGCACGATGTTTCTTCCAAAAATTTCACGTAACTTTTTCATCGTCACAGTAATCGATGATTGTTTTTGGTAAAATGTTTTAACGATTAAAACACGTTGATTTATTGAATATTTTTCCATAATGAATTTGCCACGTCTCTGCTTCACGACTGCGAAATATAAACTGTCAAGACTAATGTTTACCAAAGTGGCGGCAAAACAAAGTAGTATACCTTCCCGAAGGATACCCTGTACAAACAACAACTTCTGCTCTATGTCCACAAATCAATAAATGGAATTGGAGTCTTTACAACATCTTTTTATAGAAATATATTATAGTACGCCCAAAGATCAACCCGTCAAGCAATGGATTTAAATGTCCTGTTTCGTCGGTTAGAGTTGACCAAGCAACGCGTTACATTTGCTGGACCATTTGAGTATAATCAATTGTTAGTATACTTAAAAGAAACTTCACTTTTATCAGTTTTTAAAGTCTAATGAAAAAAAAATTGATAGATGATTTGGAAATGCTTCTAACATAGTTCTTTTTATCTCTCCTATTATTAAATATTTTAATGTTAATATTTGGTTTAAGTTTCCTGTTAGCCTCTACAAAGCCAATCTGGTGCTGAAGCAATATTATAAAAAATTTTCACTGATCTTATTAAACTGTAATAAATAATTTTATTTAAAATTTATTTAGTAAACGCTGGTACCGAGATAATTGCATTTTTTGAAAGCAAGTCATAATACCTTCTGATTGCAATTATAAAGCATGCAATGATTGAGCCAAATCTTGTTTAGGAGCTGATTCATAATGACTATCAGGACATCACTATTGGCATCGCTGGTAAGGTTCTCACCACTCGCAACTTTGCTGTTCTTAAGCTGTGATACTGCTATTCTAAATCCAATATTTTTTATAGTTGGCGTGAATCCTGAACAAGTGACGTTTTCATATCTACATAATAGCAGCCCAATCTGCGCATAGCCAACAGCATACTCTGGGTATCTGTGGCTAGATTCCCGTTACTATCCTTATTGGAAAGATGTTCCGTTCTATACCCTTTACTTTTTGTATTGTCGTAGAATTGTCGGTCTTTACCTCTATCCCTGTGCTTTTCTACTTTCTCAATCTCCCGCCATTTCCACAATTGTGTCTTTTTTTCACAGCACTCGTCCTTCAGACATAGTGCGACATTCTTCATCGTACCAAAGCCAGTTTTTCATAGCCACGAATGTAGTAAATTCATCATTTTTTATTGGTTGAGCTAAAAATCTTTTCTAACAAGAATACAAATCCATCATTTTTTATTGTTTACAAATTTTTACTTCCATCTTAACATGTATTTTTTTTTACATGCAATTTATAAAATATTATCCTTTGTATGCGAAAACATCCCTTTCAGAGAACCAGGGCAACAGTTTCAAAGTGTTGCACCCAGACAAGGCAATATTTTTTCCGAAGAGAAATTACTTTATTCATATAGAGAGTACGAGTACTTCTTACACAATCCTGTTGGTGCCACATTTGCAATTTCGATCTGCCAGCCACAATGCAGCACAACTTCCACGTGGTTACACATTTCAGGCCGCTTCCGTTGCAACCCACTATCCAGGTATGATTTTTCCCATGTAATTACTTTCCTGACTTGCCATCCACGTTTATGTGTTTGCGTTGTTTTTGTGATAATTTCCGACAGTTCCTTTTGTAATTTTCCATTTCATAGTTTTTGCCCGGTTTTATTGTTTTGTGCTGAAGCTGAAAATGGTGTCTGAGTGCTTACATTTTGTTTGTTTATTTTGTTGAATTGAAATTGTTTGTTAAATATAATTGAGCCATAAATGTCTGAAAAATTTTGCCAAGTGTTTGGATACGCTGATGATGATGAAGGAACAATTTTATGCCGATCCCAAAGATGAATTGGAAACCATTAGCCAGCTCACTCACCACCTGAGAAAGATGAAGAGTCAATTTCACGCCTAAAAGTTATTTAGATTTTAAACATAAAGCATTTGTTTTAATTTAATACCATTAGTAGACTATTAATTGAAATATTGAAATTACAATAATTCAATTTAGATAATAATTTGGTCAAGGGAGGAAGAGGGGCGTGTGCAAAATGCCAAAAGCTGTGCTGTCAGATTTAGCGATTTGTCATCAAACGTGGAGACTTTAAAATATTTTTGGCAACGACAATTTTAGAGTGGCTGTTGGCGATTGGTGTTATCTGATATCACTTTTTATAAAAGTCCTAAATGCGATAAAATGACATATTAAGCTGGTTTCACAAAAACTGAATACCAGCACGATTAATAACCAAACCGTAAAAACAATAAGTACAGGGTGGCGCAATAGAACGTGCATATTACATCATCTTTTTTTGCGGGGTAGAAAAGGCGCGGCCGGGGGGGCGCCTACATCGTCGGGTTGGCGAGCTCATGAAGTTTTAGTCGCTATGAATCACTTCGACGGGAAGCGTCGCGCATTTTACGAGAACTCTCGTTCATATATTGCTACTAGGCGACTATATTGTGCTGAATATGGACTACGGCGAATTAGTGAAGCTCCGAGTGCTAATTTAATTTAAACCACAAGCAAATGGTCGCCCAAGAACATTTAGGACCGAAGACAATGTTGAGAGAGTTATGGAGTCAGTACGAGGAAATCCACAAATGGCGACTCGCAACAGATCGTCTGTCTTACAATCATCGCGACGAAGTTTGCAACGAATTTTAACATTGGATCTTAAACTGCATCCATATAAGCTGCAATTAACACAAGAATTGAAAGAGTCTGACTTCATAGCAAGGCTCGCATTTGCTAATGAAATGCTTAATCGATTTTCCAATTTTGACAATATCATTTTCTCTGACGAGGCTCATTTCCTTATGAATGGGCTCGTAAACCGTCGAAATTGTCGTTACTGGAACAGTGAAAATCCCAAAATCAAACACCAGAAACCATTGCATAGTCCTAAAGTGACAGTATGGGCAGCAATCTCTGGCAGAGGAATAATTGGTCCTTTTTTCTTCGAAAATGCGCGGGGCCAAAACGTCACGGTTAATACGGAACGCTATGTTGAGATGTTGGACGGATTTTTGGCTCCAGAAATTGAAAGTTCAAGAATAGTGGATTCCAGAACTTGGTTCCAACAAGATGGAGCTACCTGTCACACATCAAATGGCTCCATGGCGGTGTTGAAGCAGATGTTGCCTGACAGACTGATTTCGAAGATAGGTGATATCCCATGGCCCCCACGTAGTCCAGACTTGACGCCTCTTGACTTTTTTTTTGTGAGGATACCTCAAACACAAAGTCTACAGTAATAATCCAAGAAACATCGTTCAGCTCAAGGAGAATATCCGTGGTGAAATGGCAGCCATTACACCAGTATTACTGAAGAAAGTTTTCAATAATTTTCGTTTGCGGTTAGAGGAGTGCCGTCGTAGAGAGGGTCACCATTTAGATGATGTTATTTTTAAAAAATAAACTCCATTTATTACTCTACAATGCCTTATATTTATTTTAACCATACCTTTTGTATTTATTTTTTAATCTATTTTTTAAGTAAGTAGTACTGAGGCCATAACTTCATTTGCGATTATGATTAGTATTTTACTAATCAATTAACCTGTAAGATGGCATTTATAGACGCATTGAAATGCAGAATTAAGTCCCCTTATAGTGTAATTAGACGATGCATAGTAGTAAGAATAGGCGACCATCGTACAAATGATCGTGGGTTCGAGTCCCAATGTAACTATTAAATCTTTCTTTGCCCCTCGATATGTCTGACAAACACTTCG
>JAHXMU010000139.1:507473-519924 GCA_019455685.1 Philornis downsi | reverse complement strand
GTCTGACAAACACTTCGATCAGTCGAATAATCGATAAGCCTAGTAAAGCTTGTCAAACTGATGTTTGGAACGTCGTTAACCATAACTTCCGTTAAATGAGTCTAAAATAGGCGACTATCGTACACATGATCGTAGGTTCGAGTCCCAATAGAACTATTAAATCATTCTTTGCCGCTCGATATATCTGACAAACACTTCGATCAGTCGAGTAATCGATAAGCCTAATATAGGCGACTATCTTACACATGACCGTGGGTTCGAATTCCAATATAACTATCAAACGCTTCAATCAGTCGAGTAATCGATCGAGTAAAAGCTTGTTAAACTGATGTTCGGAACGTCGTTAAATTATAACTCCTGTTAAATGAGTCTAAAATAGGCAACTAT
Organism: Philornis downsi; assembly: GCA_019455685.1. Lineage (NCBI taxonomy): Eukaryota > Metazoa > Arthropoda > Insecta > Diptera > Muscidae > Philornis > Philornis downsi. Next base: position 519,537 of record JAHXMU010000139.1, on the reverse strand, counting down.
CTTACATATGATCTTGGGTTCTAGTCCCAATGAACTATAAAATCTTTCTTTGCCCTTCGATATATCTGACAGACACTTCCATTAGTCGAGTAATCGATAAGCCTAGTAAAAGCTTGTCAAACTGATGTTCGAAATCGTCGTTAAACTATAAGTTCCATTAAATGAGTTTAAAAATAGGACACGTGTAAGGTTACCGAACACGAAAAGCTCTCATATATTCCATTCATTGGATGCATCGATTGTCTTGAAAGAGGAAGAGTCGAATCAAATGATGAAGTAACTGCAGCAACAGATACATAAGTAATTCAGTGTTCTTTACAAATTCTTCTGTAAAAATAAATGGCAATTAAGGAAAGGCTTTGGACAAGTTGCGTTACCACCTATCGACAAATTGTTATGAAGTTGGGAGCAGTGGCACACTTTTCGATTAGCGAAATGGACGGAAACTCCTGTAGCTTATACGCCGTTTATCAAAAAAAAAAAAAAAAAAAAAAAAAAAACGCTAAGGCGATGGAGTGACTATCAAATTATTCTAAAATATTGTTTTTAAGTGGGTCGAAATGTCCCAAAAAACATGTGTTTTGTAAGCAGTTTGGTAAGCACTTATCATAAGAATTTTGACAGGATTTCGGCAGTATCTGCTTACTTACCTGTATACTCGTATAAGTATGTAAAGCATAATTTTTGTTTGAGATGATCCATTTGTCGCATTTCAATGAAATAAGGAAGTTTTGAAATAAGCGGGAGAATAAACTATAACCATTTCTGGTGATTTGGTTACGTAAGTTCGCGAAAATTTGTCAATTGTGAAGAAAGGTCTGCTGTAAGTTTGTGAATCTTAGTTAGGGAGAGTTATAAAAGTTAGGGAGTTTGCAAGCAGTAAAATTGCAACATCTTTTGCTGTGCAATCTCGTCTAAATGTCCCAAAAATCATGTGTTTTGTAAGCAGATTGGTAAGCGCTTATCATAAGAATTTCGACACGATTTCAGCAGTACCTGCCTACTTACCTAAATATAAGTATGTAAAGCATAACTTTCGTTTGGGACACTCCACTTGTCGCACTTCAATGAAATCAATAAGCATCCTTATTTTATAGCTTTGAAGTAAGCAGGGGAGTAAACTACAATCATTTCGAGTGATTTTGGCTACGTAAGTTCGCGAAAATTTGTCAATTGTAAAGAAAGGTCTGCTGTACGTTTGTGCATCTTGGTTAGGGAGAGTTATAAAAGTCAATGAGTTTGTAAGCAGTAAAATTGCGACATCCTTTGCTGTGCAATCTCGTTGCAATGTCCTAAAAATCATGTGCTTTGTAAGCAGATTGGTAAGCACTTATCATACGAATTTCCACACGATGTCAGCAGTACCTGCTTACTTACCTGAATATAAGTATGTAAAGCATAACTTGTTTGAGACACTCCACTTGTCGCATTTCAATGAAATAAACGAGCATCCTTATTTTACAGCTTTGAAGTACGCGGGAGAGATAAGCTATAATTATTTCGAGTAACGTATTTAAAGTAACTTAGCCAAACGTACGTTCGCGAAAATTCGTCAATTGTGAAGAAAGGTCTGCCCTACGTTTGGACATCTTAGTTAGGGGGAGTTATAAAAGTTAGAGAGTTTGTAAGCAGTAAAATTGCAGTATCCTTTGCTGTGCTATCACGAAGGCAACTGATGTCACTCACTTATATGCGTGAAATTTCATCCTGTACGGTGTGCGCTGTCATTTCTATTTTGATCCAGAAGCATACAGTTTAAAGTAAACTGCACTAATTCAAATCAAATTTCCAATTTTCTTCATGTGTTATCAGAAACATTTCTCAAACACGCGTTTTCTTACTGCAACTTAAGAATGGAATAAATACATTAGGTTGGATATGGTTATAATTTCACTTTTTTTCAACTGATTCTATGCAAAGTGAATTTGAAATTTGGGTTATATTACGTGCAACATGGAATGATCAAAAATAGGGGGACTGGGCATCAAGTAGGCCCCCTGCTCAAGTGAGTCCTACCTATCCGTTTCCTCTCACTCAGCTACATCATTCGCTTAGCACAAAGACAATCGTATTGTTTAGATTTCAAATATTTAAGTGTACTAATCAAACGTAGCTTCCTTTCATTTACTTGTCACTGTTGGGATTCCCGTTTATGCCTCCATCACATTAATAAACTTTGATTCCTGCACTTTGCCATAAGTAATTACTTATGATTAGTGTCTCCCTCTCACTCCCACTCATCCGCCCATTTAAGACTACCTAAAAGGAACCCTCATAGTCCCCAAAAATGGGTATACTCGTATGTGAGAGTAATAAATTCTCATAACACCCAGAGTAAGAGCACAACCACAAATGTCAATAACAACAATAGGACCACTCCATTTTGTATTTACTGAAAATGGATCCTTTTTAAATGGATTCTTCTTCACACCAATAATGCGATAGATCTCCTGTTACTGTCTGCTTTGCTGCTACAATCCAACGAGAACAATCGGCGATGATGGAGCAGGAAGTGCGGAAAGTGAAGACAGTGGGTGCGGAAGGAGCGTGAAATAAAAGTATAATTTCTATTTGTGGCTTCATCGGGGGCAGACAAATGCAACAAATCCATGCAACTGACCATGCGAGCGGCACCCAATGGACGAGAATGATGCTGAGTCATTGCAACCATCGATTCGTTCCGGGCGTCCGTCTACGGTTTGTAGTATTTGGTACTTTTGAATCTATTACATGAACAAGCAACTCATCAATTTTAGAAATGTTTTAATGTTTAGCCATTCATACCGAAACGAAAAATACTGTTCGCATCCTTAGTGTGTGGACAGCAAGGACAAAAAATGTAGCAAAGACGTTACGGGATCGACAATAAGCCAATAAGTACTGATCATTTCGATGATTTAAGTTTAAGTCACGGTGCTCGAAGTGGCACCATTTTTACACTTTTGCATATCATGTACATTTTTTGGGTTGATTAAAAGCTGTTTTTTTGTAGAAAAATGTCTGTCAAGCTCAAGAATAGCTTGAAATGATTTCTTGCTCATTAAAAACAGCCATTTGTAAACGGTTTGCTTTGAACGGGGTCGTAAGATTGCTGATGATACTGAATGTAGTGGGCAGTGGGTGTTGGCTATGCGTAAGACCGTCTTTTGATGGAAATTATAAGAATCGTTTGTACAGCGTAACGCGCGAATTGTGCTACAAACACAAAACGTAATAACTTTTCTTCCTTGTGAGTAATCGTCGTATTTTTCTTCATTTGGTACTGAAGAATGTTCTATCTGCGTTTTACACGAATCCCCATCAAGCAATGTCGTCAATTCAGTGTCTTAAAAGAATTTTCGTCTTTCTTCACGCAAACGGTCGTCAACATAAAAATCACCGTCTTTAAAGCGACGAAAGCAAGCTCGACACGTTGTTTCACTTAAAGCAGCATCCCAGTAAACGTTATGAAGGTCTCGACGAGCTGCAGCTGCCGTTTTCTTTGAATGAAAGAAGAAAATCAATACCTCCCTAGGTCCTAGGTAAACACATTCACACAACCAAAAGAATATGACGTCAAAAGAAAATCACTACCGTGTCGAGGCGGTATGTTTCCCATATACCTAAGTTTGGCTCATGACGTTTAGGTTATGGCAGAATCGATTAGCACTTACAGCTGGCGCCATCTATTGGGTAACTGTAAGCTGAAAAATAATATGATATATAAAATTGTGTGAGTACATAGTTCTGAATATAATTCATATAATAAATTTCGATAAAAAAACACCTTCGAAATCAAATACTTAATGCGACAAAAGAGAGTAAAAATATTAAAGCCAAAATATTGTGAAATCTTTTTCAAAACACAATACTCATCTACTACATTAACTTACAGTCTCTGTTATAGTGTGATCATTAAACATCCACAACTATTTCCGACAAGCTCATTATGTTGCTTCTGCTATATAATTACACCCAACTGTTAGTGGTCCCACAAATTTGCTGACCATTTAGAGATAGTTTTCTTTAGATTAATGATTATGTGTAAAAACAGATTTTAGTTCCCTCGGCACAGTACAATACACATGTAATGTTCTTCATATTTTGCCAATGAATGGACCAAAATGGACATCATCCCAGCTTCTGCCAGCAAGTCCACCTATTGGACCCGCAGCTGGCTGGCCAGTCTGAGTGTGTGCGGGTATGAGTGTTCGAGTATGTTTGCTTTGGTGTTGTGTCCCGGGTTAGTTATGCGAGCAAATGATATTAAGTCAATATTGAGTAAGTGTGAGAGGAGTGAGGGATGCGATGTGATGCGATGGGATTGCGGAGGAGCAAAAGTCGGAACAAATGATGTTGCCGGGTTCTTTGGTATGGCTATAGAGTTAGAAGTTTATAACACAAATAGTGTATGGTCCATTGGTTTATCATCATACATCCATTGATGTGACATCAGAGAAATGCTGAAGAGGGTGTTTCGAAGTTGGAGTGATAGTGAATGAAATACATAATGTATAAACTTACAGGGTTTATAATTATTTGTGTCCTGTGTTTAAAACAGAAGCGATCCAAGTGTTTGTAAAAACTATCGCGGTATCAGTCTTTTACCCATTGCTTATAAGGTCCTGTCGAGTGTGATATGTGAAAGACTAAAGCCGATTCTAACTGAACTGATTGGACCGTATCAGTGTGCCTTTAAACCTGATAAATCAACAACTGATCACATATTTATTTATAGATTTTTCTAGAGAAGAACCAAGAAAAATAGATCGACACGTACTATCTTTTCGTCAATTATAAAGTTGCCTTCGATACCCCGATACGGCAAAAACTGTATGACGCCATGTTCGAGTTTGGAATTCCTACGAAGCTTATACGTCTTTGATGAAGACGATGATGACTGACACGAAGTCTTTAGTAAAGATAGGCAAAGATCTTAGCGAGACTTTTTACACCAACCGAGGATTTAGGCAGGCCGACAGTCCATCATGAGACGTCTTCAACATACTGTTGAAGATGATTATGAGGAAAGCTGCAGTTAACACGTCTGGTGCCATCTTTAACAAAAATCATATATTACTCGCATATGCAGATGCCACAGACATCATTGGCGGAAAACTGTAAAATGTTACTGCAGTCTTCTCAAGCATCGAGAAGGAAGCAGCGAAAATGTGTCTGGTGGTAAACGTTGGACAAAACAAAGTTATTGGTTTCAACGAACAAAGAGTCTGCTCGTTTGGGACGCTATGCGAACGCTGACAACTATAATTTTGAAGTGGTGGGAGTATTCGGTTCCGCTGTAAATAAAACGAATGTTATCACCATGGAGATAAAGAGGAGAGTACTGCTTACTAACAGACCTGGGCTAAGCAAGCGATTCAATGATAAAAATCTCTCTCGACAAACAAAAATCCGACTGTACCAGACGTTGGTTCTACCTGTCTTGTTATGTGGCGCTAAATCCCGAGCTATGACGCAAGCGGATGAATCAGTACTGGCAGTTTCCGAGGGGAAAATACTGCGGAACATATATGGACCCATCATCGTTACTGGAGAGACTCGGCGTTGCATGAACAATGAGCTTTGTGAGCTATATGCCGACATCGACGTGGTCAAACGCATTAATATACAGCGATTGCGTTGGCTGGGTCATGATGTGCGGTGGACCCAAATGCTACGGCACAGAAAGTTTTCGACAACGAACTCGATGGACGGCACAGAAGAGGGCGTCGCGGATAATCCCCAGACGTTGGAGTATTTGAAAACCAACATTAGTCAAGTTGCATCCTCAAAAGGATGCACTGCTGTAACCAATCCAGAGGCCGTCTTTTAAATGGCATCGTATTTTGTACATAATGGCAAGATCCAGGCATTATGAAATCAAAGTTTCTTCGAAATCATAGCTTCATGTGTGTTTTATTTAACTTTACTTTCTAAAAGCGAAAAATGGATAACCCTATGGTTTATGGCTTATTTTATTTTATTTTATTTATTCTTTATTTCGAATTACTTACTGTAAATGATTGATATATGAGTATCAATACTCGTATATGAGTATCAACAATACCAAAGAAGCTCTTATGCAATCCTTTACATATGAAATTTATTACATTTATTGCATTTCTTCAATTCAAATTGGTGTCTGAACATGAAATTATTGTCATTTAGATAAGTCAAAAGTTGTTCACGTATGCGTTTCTCAAATATTTTTGTGTCACGCCAATAGGATGCCTTCTACCTATATATAATAGCATTAAACAAATATTTATAATTTATCTTTATATTTCCATTTGGTATTCTTTACATGAGTACTGTAAAGAGATCCACCCATGTACCTTAAGGTTTACATAATATATATTATTAGTTAATTATTATAATAGGATTTGTACTTGGTGAATACATGACTTTCACCTATCCAGAGCAAATACAGACTTAATGTAGTACATTGTGAGCAGTTGAAGCTTACAATTTTCAATTGCAGGACCAATGATGGCATTGCAAATTGTAATGTAAATTTTTCTTTCGTGTGTCATATGTAAAGTCGTATTTAACATCTTAAACATGCACGTGGCAGTATCGAACTATGGCGTTAAGTTGTCTATGCTATGGCCAGAGGCTCATATGGGCGTCGAGAATTGCGCCTATTTAGCTTTGTCACCAAACATTAATTTAGCGCTGACGACAAGGAAAAAAAGTCCCGATATCTTACAGATATTTTTGGATATCCTCGACAAATATAAGTCTGACATCCCTGCATGTCACGTCCAGGAAGTGCGATGGGTAGGACAAACATTAACAAGGTCCCAAAAATTCTGGTACATGCTAAAGCTGCCATGCTAAAAGACACGTATTCAGACCTTTATATGTAGATAGTAGGAAATTTCTGGTGTCTTCTGAATCTTAGACATAAATATTGTCCAAAAGATGAAAAAATGTCAGCGTAAAAAACCTGATTATAAGAAAAGTCATTTGTACACACGCAATTTTTGCAATATTCCAAAAGTTCCACAAGTTTTAGCTGCGAGGGCGGTCCTAAAATTAGCTAACCTAACAAAAAAGACTCAAAAAAGGTAGGAAAAATTTTCTTTGTTGTTCAACGTAATCACCTTTTAGACCGATGCACTTTTTCCAGCGGTATTTAATAGCTTCTATACCCTGTTTATAGTAAAACTGTCAAACTCTACACTGTCAAACTGTCAAACACCTTATTTGGTCGACCACGACCACTGTGTTCGCCTTGGCAGCTCGTACGGCCTTGTTTAAACTCTGATACCCAATATTTTATAGTCGTAAATGAAGGAGGGAAGTCTACTCCCCTGACTTGAATCTAGCTCGGCCTTAATATTGGTTAGACTGAGACCTTTCAAATGGAAATATTGAATTACATAACGGTGACCAATTTTTTTCTAATATTTCTGCATGTTGCCTTATACAAATATAGTAATTTTGTGGCAACCCTACTCAATACATGTAAAAGCTCTTCAAAACAAAAATCCATTCGAATTACAAAGACGAACAGAAGCAATTGATATGCTTTTCAAAAGAATTAAGTGATTTGTTTTATGGCAACAGGCTGTAAATCTGAATGGAAATTGTTGCTGATGCCGTTTCGGGCCTCTGAATCAAAATTAAAATTGTTAGTAATTTCGTTTTGAATGTTTGAAGCAATAGCAAAATTCGATACAATTTCGATGCGGTTGTCGAAATCAGTGTAAAAAATTGTATATTTTTGATTTCGGTTCAAGAAAATGAAACAAATCAAGAATATTTTCGGATTTGATTTCGTTTCAGTCTCTGCTTTTGAAAAAATTTTGCAGCTTTCTGGTCGCAATGAATAATTTTCTGATCAGGTGTCGCATATGCGTGAATGAGCATGAAGGTCATTTACGGTCTAACGTCTTCAAAACCAATTAGTTATATTGAACAAAATTAAATTTTTTATACAATAACAAAAAATTTAAAAAAAAATGCAATACATTGATTAAAACAAAAGTTGTTTGAATTTTGTATTGTAGTGCAATTGGTGCGCCATCCTGTACTTGCAGTTTCCTCGAAGTATTCGTCAGGCGTAACGTGGTAAAAGCCACTTAATGAAAAATTTCATGATTGTATCGACATTAGAATCCACAAATTTAGTAGATAAACACGATAGTTGCTTGTGCTGTCCATCGTACTACAGGTTGCCCATCGTGAACTTTTACAAAATTAGCTAATTCAAATTCCTAAACTCCCTCAAAATTTATAAATGGATCATTATACGAGAAGGAGGCAATCGACACTTTTGAAATGGTTATTTTGTGTTGGATATCTTACACCTCTAGTAGGTCACATAACAAATTCTAAAGCATTTTTCTTTTCTTACAAAGAGTCCATTTTGAGTTGTAAGCTTCTAAAGTTTTGCTTAAGAGTCATACATCAGTAGGTTACCCCTCAACTCTTGATTATGTCACAGCGCTTGATTGATCAAATGTGGATTCTGATTGCAAATTGCGTCAGACTTCAAATTAAAAGTTCGAGAAATTAGAACGGGCTCTCGGAGCGCAATATTTTCCATTTCAAAAGAATCGTCAAAATAGCTTGCAAATTGTGGGCTTCAAGTAGATTTGAAAAACACAATTTAGGTGGCGGCAGTCACCCGTCTACCCTCCTCTCTGCGGCCAGAAAATAAGCATTGCCAAAAGTGATACAAAAGTAATGAGTAATAATTGTGTTGCTGAAAATTTATTTTAAAAAGATTCAGAATATATTTAACTTTCCAACATAATTAAAAGATCAAATAGTGTCATCTCGAAAGATGCTTGAAATAATCACACAATTAAGAAGAGGTCGATACTAAAGAACAACGATCCAAAACATATTTCATTACTGACTTCTGGAGTTTATCATAGGGCTAGACCATAAAGCAAAATGTGCCACTTTTTAGACTCATAAAATAATGTTTTCATTCGAAATTTCATACTTATCCTCATTATACGCCAGAAAAGGGTCAAATGTAACCTAGTAGAAAAAAACTACTTGAGCTTCTCCCCAACCACCCACATCCGTCGTCTTTTATTACCTTCCTAAATACAAATATAGATGGCGTGTAGTCTTCTCTTTATACAATACCTAAATGACAAGAATTTTACTATACCAACTCTGTATGCAGTCAGTATACACAAAGTAGGATCATAGTGTTTGCTGGTTTTCCTAGGGAATTCTCTTCTCAAATTCCGAGCATCCTCCTTCTCCCAAAAAAATGTATCGAAATATCAAATATTCCAGAAATGGGACCAGGAGGAATGAGTCTTCTGAGCTTCCGCATCATACATTAAACTTTTAAATATTTAGAAACATTTGAAGGAGGGCAGTAATTTGCCTTAGCTGAGAATAGAACCTGCACAAATAATGGACGCGTTTCCTAATTCATTAGATTAGTATTCAGCAGTGTCAGTGCTTTACTTCAGTCCATTTCTCAATTTTAAATTACCAGTTTTGTTGTCACGGACGGATATCGTTATTCGTTATATTAGGCTTCAAAGGTATTTGTTTTTTATTTAAACTATTATCAATACAAAGTAAAAATATATTACATTTTATTGTTAACATAGTTTGAGATTTTACATATAGTATTGCAACAAAAAAAAATCTAATATTACGGTTAAAAGAAATCTATATAAATTTTCCTATCTAAATAATTTTTTTTACAAGTTAAAGAAAAAGATAGGGAAAATCTTTATTTTTGTTAAAAAAAAAATTAAAAAAATAAGGATTCTTTTTCATCTTCTATTAGAAGATTGAAAAGAGATCATCAGTGAAAATTTTCTATTAAATATTAGATGATTTACTTTTGTCTTTAAATCTTTGTGTTACATCTTTTAAAAACTTAATAACTAATTTGTATCTGAACTTAGAATGCAATCGATTCGTTGAGTATTTTCTATTTAGGTTTTAAATACATTTCAAGTTTTTGTTTTGCACAATTTGAAGCTTTTTCAGGTAACAGCTCGCCAATTTTGGTGACCAAATTTGACATTCATATGATAAAATAGATCGAATGCACATTTTATAAATCAGCAATTTATTTTTATAGTTTAGTTTCGATTTCCTACTTATTAATGGGTACAGTGTGCTCTTTCGCATTTAATAGCTTTGTCGCAAGCTTGGGCAATTTGTGTTGTAAATGTTAGTTTTTTGGTCAAATATAACACCTAAATATTTTACTGAATCTTCCAAACTTATGTCAGTTCCTTGTACAACTAAACTGATACTAGATTTTCTTTTAGGGGATTTTTTGCAGGGGAAAATTTTAGCTTTCGTTTTCGTAGAGTTGATTTTGATTTTCCATTTTTCGAAATATTTTTGGGATGCCATAACTGCTTTTGCTATATTTTTAACAATAACATTTGTTACCTTTCCGGTGATGATTAGCGTGTAATCATCTGCATAGAAAGCCACAGATTGATTTTTCAGACTTTTAAAATCGGTTGTAAATTTCGAATACAAATGCGGGGATAATATCGATAGTTGTGATACACCCGCTGGAATTGATCATTCTGTAGCGATACTGTCATCCACCTTTACTAAACACGATCTGTCAGACAGAAAGCCTTGTAAAAGGTGTCCCAACAAGAACGCAAGATTTAAATTTTAAATAAAACACAGATATTTAAAAAAAAAAATCGTGAAACATTATTATATCGTAAAGTAGACAGAATGAGGTTATGTATGGAACAACACATCGGGCAGATGGCCGCCGCGGCTTTGCTGGCACACACGCGATCTTTTAATGAAAGTTTCAATGACCGTTTTGCATAAATGCTGCGGTATCTCATTAATGCAGCATCCAATTTCCTCTTTTAAGACTTGAGTCGTCGTCGGCTTATTCGCGTAAACCATCGACTTCAAAAAAAACCCAAAGAAAAAAGTCTAATGGTGTTAAATAGCACTATCTAGGCGGCCAATTCTGGTCTCCAAAACGCGAAATAACACGACCGGGAAATGACTGATGCAGCAATTGAATTGTTTCTCTGGCTGTATGACATGTGGCGCCGTCTTGTTGAAACTATATGCCTGCCCTCCACATTCATTTCTTCAATTCTAGGCACGAAAAAACTGGTTATCATTTCACGATACCGAACGCTATTGACTGTCTTGCGTTCTTGCTGGGACATCCTTATTTATTATTTTATTTTTTGCAAATAAAGAGGATAGCCAAACTGCTTCATTTTAAAAATGAGGCCATTGTGCCAGATAGAATTGTTTACATTTAAATTGTCATTTTTTATCACATACTCGACGGTTCTCTTCCTTTCCTATATAATTTCCTTTTTTCATAGAGGTACCTATACTGAGAATTTGAACTTTTGTTTATAGGAAGACATTAACAATCAATTTTATTCTCTCTAAGCTTTAGAGCGAGTACATTATGAAGATAATTTTTACAAATATTATTGTTATAAATACTATCAATAAACATTTTTAAAATGAGAGTGGCAGAAATACGTCTGTAGTATATATATATAAACTTTCTCAAAAATTTGCAAAATATTTGCCACAGCAGAGTATCGAACCTGCATCTCTACAGGACGCATTTCGTCATTGGTTACATTACTTTCCAATGATGCAGCTTAGTTTTTGCATAGTTTTTTAAGTTCAAATAATTGTTTCCATCACAAATTCGAAAGGATTCTCCTTTTGTTATATACTTTTTTTCTTTCATAGAAGAGAACCTATACTGAGAATTTTAATGTTTGTTCATAGCAGGACATTTACAACCAATTTAGTTGTCTCTGTGCTTTCCAACGAGTACATTATGATGGTGATTTTTGACAAATATTGTTGTTACACTATCTATAGAAATTTCTAAAACAAGAGTGGTAGTAATGAGTTTTTAGTCCATACGAACTTTTTCAAAAATTTGTAAAGTATTTGACACATCGCACAGTGGGATTGCTTCATACATTTTTGTGCAATAAATATAAGGAGTTGTCGTAGAGTCTTGAAATTCGGCATAGAGCGTTTTATGACGTAGAGTAGCAAAAATATAAAGTTTCATCCAAATCGACCACGCCCATCGGCCACCGCCCATACAACTAAAAATGAA
>JAHXMU010000139.1:420142-507463 GCA_019455685.1 Philornis downsi | reverse complement strand
CTTATTTTCTGTAAAAATATTTAGTAGGATTGCCTAAAATAAAATAATTAGTTACATGTGTAAGGAAACTTATTTACTTATTCATCTATCATTTCTTTTACAATATCATCTAATTCCAAATGTTGTTTACGAGGTTGACGCCTTATTTTACTAAGAAAAGGATCTGATGACACCAAGGGACGGTTGAAAACATCAGAGTTAGTTGCCATTCTATTGCATTTTCTTGAAAACATCAGTCTATATTTTCTATAATCCTTGTTGCGCGCTTCTTCTGCCTCTTCGGATAGCATACCAATAGGAAGAGTAGCTGCATCGATAATTTCTTTTCCATGCATTAATATTTTGTGCACAGTTACTGGCATATAATACCAGCTGTATTTTTCGACATAAAGTTTCGCCGTATCCCGCGTGTAATTTTTAAACTTCAAAGAATTAATATTTCGGCCACATGTGATTATTTGTAATATTATGCGAAACCTATCAATTAATTCCTCTTCAACTTCAGTTATGTCAGCTACAAGTGACGGATTGGGAAAAAAACGTCTTGAGGTGTTGCCGTCGTTGGAGGTCCCAGTGCCTTGCTGAACCTCATCAACAGGTAACTGCATATGGTCTTTAAATGCGTTGTGAATTCGGACTTTGTTTTCTTGTTTCATAGCCTTATGTTCGTCTTCGAGAGCCGACCACTTTTGAAATGGTTTATTGTAGGCAATATGAAGAATGCACTCCATAAACTTGCTTAATTTGTAGCGTAATTTCTTGTGACTTTTTTCATAAAATTTATAACTTTGTTCAGCAGTATAAAATATTATAAGGATTTTTTTCTATAAATCGCAATAATATACTCCCTTCCTTCATTTTATTGCAGTCAGAGCATGGAGGTCGCCGGAGCTAACCTTTTTTTTCATCCAAGGAAAACTTAGAACACTGAAATTTCTAGGGCTTTTTTTTTAATTTAAATAATTTCGAAACTATTCATGCTATCTAGTGGTCTTTTTTTCTTAAAGGATCACAAAATACCATATTTTTAGAACATCATGACATAAAAGAGTTAAACGAACAACAAATATGCATATACAGGCCCTCAAGTTGCATTAAAATCTTAGTCGTTTTGCGCTTTACTTCTCCCAAGCATTTTTAAGTAATTATTTTGCGATAACAAATTATTTTTTTCAAAAAAGCAATGATGAATTTCTCTTAACTAAACAATTCCGTACAAAATTTCATCATTACATTTTTAATATTTTACAGTCGAAAAATAGACTTGTCGCACTTAGAATCTCACTGTGCATCGGGGTATCGCTCCTCGTTATTGATTAAACAACTTCTCAGTGATGCTGCTTAGCTCATTCATCCTCTGCGTCAGTTTGTTTTTCTAGTTCAAATAACCATTTTTGTTACAAACTCGAAGAAATTTTCCATTTACCATCTACTATTATCTACTTTCATTGGTGTATTTGCCTGTACTGAGAATTTGAACTTTTTGTTTACGAATATAAATAAAACGATCTCGAATAAGTTTATACAATAAATCATAATATTTATAATTTAATCAGTTACCAGACACAAACTTTTCGCAAAATTAAAAATTAAATTTTACCATTCCCTTAACCTCTTAGCAACAAATAGGTATCAAATAACCAAACTTTGGGTAAGCTTTTATAATTTTTTACTACCCTCATTATCCTGGCAACATCTTCCATCTGTCCGTCTGTCTGTGTCGGGGTGTACGAGTATTTTCTACATCTGCAGACATTCATGAGCCCGAAAGTTATGTCAAGCGATAAAATTACGTATGCAAAACAAATTTGATGAGTCCTTTTTAATTTAATCTCATTCACTCTTCATTGCCACTGATTACCTCGAACAGCGCCCTTCGGCTTTGACTTCAATGTCGAATTGTGTCTCTGCGATATTTGGTTAAGGAAATTTACCTTATCCACCTCCTGCATCCGCACTAACTTCCGGCCGCACAGATTGCCAGGTTCCCATTAGTGATGAACGCCCATTCAGCCATTCCTTCTCCACCGTCGAAGTAGAAAAGCAACAGAAACAAGTTGTTACCATACCGCTTGCTGCTCATTATTGGCTTAAATGTCAACCTCAGAAAACAATCTCGACCATTATTCGAAGTGAGCAGGACTTTTCGTCCATGGCTGGTCGCTCGAACTCATTCGTTCATGTGACATGAAATGCAATTTCGAATGAATGTCCACAGTCATTTCAGACGTCTGTGAGATGACGCCAAACACGGCAGGACAAATGGTAAAGGCTAACCTGGTCGAGTAGCACGCATACATGCACCCGAACAAACACCGGCCAAGAGGACAAAACGGCCGGCTGTTCATGATGTAATGCAATTTTCTGCTCTGCTACAACAAGGACTTTCACAGCACAAGCACAACAACAACTGCTGCTGCTGTGACAAACTTCAGGAATGTGCAATGCTGAATGTTCTGTTGTTGTAGACGACAGATGTCGTCGTCGAATATACGCACGCACTTACTCGGGCCGCATGCCAGTGAGCACTCACACCGCCCACTTCAAGGCACCACAATCCTTTATTTGCAAGCTGTAATTGTCCTGGTGTTAGCGTCCGATTCATGTTTATAGACAATAATCGTAGAGGGCCCAAAAAATATATAAGTCAACAACGCCCCAGCTCACGCAAATATTTAGGGTTGTGTGTTTGTGCAAGCGTTTGGGCCAAGGAAATGGATGTGTGTCGGTTGGCGGGCGAGCATATTGGCTGGGTGGGAATGGGCTGTCACACAACATGATTATTTCGAAACATTGTCTTTTGTGTTCTTACGGCCAGACTACGTAAATACGTAAATACCAGTTATTACAACAGTTTTAGTACTGACGTAGTGGCTGCTGCTCCATTGCAATTTCCAAAGGTTCTGTTTTTAAAACAATGAAATTAAATGCAATTATGACTTTAGGGAACTCACGAGCGAGCGTATTTGTTGTCAACAGTGGGGTACAAAAATTATATCTGTTGTTATGAGAAAAAATGGCCAGAAGTCTGATTATCCGTTAGACTTTCACATTTTATCGAAATTTATGTTGTTGGAGGAAAATTTAATTTAAAAAAATCGGCCAATTTGTGTGGGAGGTCTCAGTATTTGCCTGGCTATGCAATCTATTATGAAGAACTTGATAACATATTTCGCCAGATATCACAAAGCAAAACTTTAAGTTAAAACATTGAATTTCGAAAAATCGTTCAATTTGTATAGAAGAAACCAGAAGGGGCGTAACAATGCCAAGTTTTTCATTCTCGGATACTACCTTTTATGGGTAAATCCATAAAAGGCGTGGTTAGCCGATCGATTTTCTCAAATTTTATCAAAAATTATAGACCAAACTATAAACAATTCGTTGCAATTCGGGTCAGAATTGGAAGTTACTGAGGAAAAATTGGTTGGGTAGGAGGGTGTTTCCTAGGATGCTTTGTAGTGTGGCCTTGTGCCAGGTGCCCTAGGAAAAGGTGGATTATGTCTTGGGATTCACCTATAATATGACATCAAACTGATCTTGGAACTCGTTTTTCGAAAACCAAGTAAAGGGGAGAGTCATAGTTAAACAAGACACATCCCGGCAACAGGTGCGGACATAGAGAAGCCCTCGGGAGGTATCAGAAGATTTATCTTTTCCGTAAATATAGTTGTATGACCAGAGAGATCTGGTTAATGAACTATGATAGGAGCATGGTGTGCTTTGCTGTGTTGATATTCTCTCCTCAGACATTGAAAATCTATGCCGTAGATTATGGGTTACCAGTTCCATGCGAGGTATGATAAAGCAGAACTTGAGTAGCTTGTCTGCGAAACCCAGACCACAGGGTTCTTCTCTTCTGGTAGCACGGGTGACCAGGGGCCCAAGGAACATTGTTCCTTCCTGGTCAATGGTGTTGGACCCCTAGTGGGAGCATCGTGCTGGCTGTGGTTGCCCGAACAAGTGTTTTCAGTGCTTTTGCGTTGCTTCAGGTCGCGTTGGTGAAGGAAGGCATTTGCTTGGAAAACACTGTTCATGTCTAGCCGAGGTATTCCTATATTGTCTAAACTCCTACCCGGGAGGTAGCTCACTTCATACCAAGTGACTACAAAGGTACTTTGGCCGAGTGAGGGAGTGGGACCTGAGGAAGCTTTTCCAAGGGACCTACTTCCAATCTCTGGTAGTTTGGCTAATCCTTCGGGATTAGTTTGAGCGCCCCAAAGGGGCGTTTGCTGTCGCTAGAAGAAAGAAAGAACACATAACCAAGAAAGAAAAGTAAATGATGGAAAACAGCACCTGTGGCACACCATGGGTAAGGCTTTCACAGCGAGACTCATGTAAAACCTTCACATCAGTTGAGGAAAAATTGGATATAGGAAATTAGTCATTTTGTTTGGGAGGTACTAAAATGGATGTGGCAGCTGGTTTTGTTTTTTGTTTTTTTTAGATACTGCCTTAGCAACTTTTTGTAATTTTGTGTAATCAAATGAGTTAAATCGATAATTTGTATGACAGGCATGGACAAAATTTAAAGGACATCAAAAAAACAGGAAACACATTTGGTTAAATGATACTTGATGCCATAGATATTTGCTTTTGGGTGTTGCATTTTTGCCGTATCAAACGAAAGATCTATACCTTCATTCCTTCGAATGAAGGTATACAAATGTATCGTTCGAGGATTACGGGTCCTCGGGCACGTGTTTCGTTCGCCTTCCATTATATCTGCATATGACCGTCAGACTACTTTTTTGGGAATTTATTCATGATTGTAGTTGCCTTTATTTGATTGATAAAAGGCATATTGTCGGCCAAACGCCATTTCAAAATGACGTGCATTTCAAAAGTTATAACAATTTTCCATAATAACGATTTCTTGCAGAATACCTAAGATATCAGATCAACATTTTCGAAGATAAGACGTTTTTAATTGTAAATACGAATAGTACTTCTAATCGTTTATTAAATGCGTAACTATTTAGGAATTCTATTAACATATTGCCAAATAGATGTTCAATATCTACTTTCAATTTTTCTTTTCAGATAAAATCTTGTGCCATCGCGGCAAAAGAGTCATTCAGGTACGTTCCATCATTCATTGATTTCAATATTTAACATGTAAGTGAGTTGCTCTGCCATTAAATATTTTAACATTCGAATAACCTGAGCCATGTATTTCCAAACCAGATGGAAAAAGAACTGTCTTTTCTTACTGATTTGATTTGCTCAAATTACTGGGTGGTGGTCGGCTCGAATTTCGATTTTGAGGTTCACAGATTTTATGAAAACTGCATACATGATTATAAATGAATGTCATTTCTGCGCACTCTGGTGCTGCTACGCGTTTGTTTCACTTTACGAGGCGGTCCCAAAACTAGTCGACATGAGGTATAGATGGTGTCAATAGTATGAAATAGATTATTTTAGTGAAAAATGGCATATGTCTTAAGTATAAAGATGCCACGTTGTTTAGTATTCTTATTTGAGCCATTAAAAGTAAACGATCTCAGTGAGTTTGTAAACATGGAAAAAATTGGCCAACGTAATGTAATTCAATATTTCCATTTAAAAGGTCTTAGTCCAACCAATATTAAAGCCGAGCTAGATTCTACTCTGGGGAAGTCTGCTCTTTCGTTTACGACTGCCAAATATTGGGTAGCAGAGTTTAAACGAGGCCGTACGAGCTGCCAATACGAACACCCTAGTGGTCGACCAATTAAAATGTCCATAACCAGACACGGTTAAAAAAATCCACGAAATGGTATTGGATGATCGTCGGCTGAAGTTGCGTAAGCTAGCTGAAATTATAGGCATTTGCCTATAATTAAACATCGTACATCGTATATTGGCCGAAGATTTGAAGATGAGAAAGCTGTGCGCAATAGAGCAAAATCAGCGTCGTAAAGTTCAATAGGGTATTTGGTGATGTTTACCGCAATAAAGACGAATTTTTACGTCGATTATTAACCATGGATGAGACATGGGTCCACCACTTCACATCTGAGACAAAGGGAAAGTCAAAGCAGTGAACTGGAATGGGAGAATCGTGTCCAAAGAAGGTGAAAGAGGATCCAGGTGCATGCAAGGTCATGACGTCTGCTTTTTGGAAAACGCATGGCATTATTGTTATTGATTATCTTCAGAAAGGAAAACCCATCAACTGCGAATATTATGCTAATTTATTGCAACGTTTAGGTGATCAAACTATGGAAAAAGGCGCATTTGGCGAAAAAGAAAGTGCTGTTTCATCAAAACAAAGCTCAAGTTTACATATCCACTATTTCGACGGCCAAAATTAATGAACTAAAATACAAATTGCTTCATCACGCATCTTATTCGTAAGATTTAGCTCCCTCGGACTATTTTCTATATCCAAACTTGAAAGAATTACTCGTTGGTAGAAGAGTTGCCAACAATAAAGAGGTGGAGTCTGCGGTTGATGGCTATTTTAAGGAGTTTGCCACTACTTACTATAAACAGAGTGTAGAAGCTATTGAATATCGCTGGCAATAATGTATCGAGCTAAAAGGAAATTATGTTGAAAATTATAGAAAATTTTCGCCAACTAGGCTAGTTGTGGGACCGCCCTTGAATTTGTCCGTTTTCTTTCACGTTTTATCCCTTAAAATTAAGAATTTTTACAAATCCCTCTTTACGCTGATAGGTGAACTTACGCACCCAATTTCACGATTCTTCTTCACTGTTTTGTTCTTGGCTGTGGAACCAATTTGGACTTTAGCCTCAGTCTTCTAGTGATGATAACATTTTTATTCCGTTCCTATTAGTTTTGTGCCGCAAAAGCACGAATATAGAAAAAAATTGTTCCCGCCTCAGGCATATGACGCAAGGAGACTGGGCACTAAAAGCTAAGTAAATGTAGCCTCACGTATTGTGGATTGTATACTATCACCCCTATTATACCCCCTGAAAGTTAGAATGTCGCAAAATTCCATTCTTACTTTGCGTCTAATCCTTTAGGTTACATCGTCGTACAAATTTTCATAACTCAAGGTTCTATGTTCTGGCAGGTGGTACAGTTTTATTCCCTTATCGCCCTCTTTCACCTCCTCTAAAAGCACGAATTTGAAAGTTTATATTTATCGCTCTTTTGGACAGTGAATTGAATATTTGCATTGCAACCCGGTGCTACAGATTCATAGAATAGCAGAGGTGGTACGATAGGACTCACCTCCGCCAATGGGGATTATGTTCCTTACTATCATAATCAATTTAGTATCTTCTGCGTGGAAGAAGGGGCTAGCAATTGCGGTACCATGCTCCCAAAATTGTCAGCCAATATTCCTAGATAATCCAAGGTTAACTTGGCTGTCTCAGGGGGACGTTGGCAATCACACTCTAATATACTTATTGTGTCGCACACCGTGGATAAGGTCTTCACGGTGAGACTCACGTTAAACCCCCGTGGAATCAGTAAATTGAATATGGGCACCAATTTTCGTGATTCTTACTGTAGTCGTACTTTAATTGTACTGGGTGAACATACCGGATTTGACCATTTTCACCATGTCAAATCACGAATTTCGAAAAATTCCAATCGTAATGCTTGCTTATTCTGGAAGAGTAATGTGGACATTAATTTTCATGATTCTAACTTTAGCTTTTTGATCGGAGCGATCGTGATGGATTTGACCAATTTCGAAAAAATTCTTTCTTCTCCTGTGTCAACTTTAGAGCGGAAATAGGACCACTAATTTTCATTGTTATAGCTGCAGTCGCTTGAAACGGTCATTGGTATCATGGTTGCCCCTTTTTACCCTATTTTTTTTCATCCATAAAAGAACAAATTTTGAAAAATTCCTTTTTGTCGCATGCTTACCGAAGAAGGGGAATATGGGCATCAATTTGCGTGATTCTAACTGAAGTCGTTTGAGCTGAATGTTGGCACCAGATTTGCCTTAAAAGACAGATTTGCCTTTTAGCCTTAAAAGTTCGAATTTTGAAAAAATACCCTCTTGTCACGCACATATTCTACAACAGCTATGTATTCCAATTTTCATGATTCGAACTTGAGTAGTCTAATCTGGCCGATGATCAATCAATCAGTCAGTCAGTGAATCAGTAACGCAAGAATTTTATATATAGATATGTATACAGTTCACGTTTAGTTCAAGAATTGAATCGAATTTTGAAATGTTTAGGATGGCTGGCAGTCTTTTCCTATTGGACAATAACTTCTAAAGCCTAATTTATAGTTTTGCGGCTGAATATCTTGTTTAGTGTCAGCTATTCCTTAGGTATTTTTTATTACCTTTCATTTATAGTTCTACCATAGTTTTGTCTGACACTCTAAATTTTCCGCACACCTTACGATGTCCAATTCAATGACGAAGTATGCAATTGTGTTTGCGTGTCTGAGTAAATCTCAATTCTTTGGTGCGGTGACGTTGATGACGATGTTAAGGATGGCGTCCACCGACGAAAGGATGAAAAGGACATTAAAGCCAAATGGACTAAATGTGATGGCACACTGAGGGAGTGTTAAAATTTTCATAAATTTACGTATTTTTTATGAAAATTTTATGCGTAATGTACTCAACCATGACATCCTACTCCAAGGATAATCACACATAAGATGAAGTGGTCGGTGTCGTCGTCGTCGCCGTAGTCATCATCATCATCCTTATCATCACTGTTGATATCCTTATGGTAGTCGTTGCGTTGCAAAAGGTTGCCACAGTCGTCCATGTATGTGTGTGTGTGTGTGTGTGTGTGTGGCAAGGACTACTATGTAGATATACATGCAAATGTTGCATGAACTCACCGGCAACAAACGGCCGACATTATGTTAATTTATGTTTTGGACACAGTCGTTTAAACCGTTGTTAACAGAATCATATTTAATTTATTTAATTGTTGATGTTTAACAGCGTGAAATAGTACTACATCGTACATCGTACATGGTTGTATACAAAACACACAATTACGCGCGATATTTTTTAACGTGCTTCAAATGAGCTGAAAAATACTCATAACCACAATGAATTGTTATGTGACAGATTGCGTCGCAAAATGAAGTGGAGCAAAGGACGCTGTTACATCTATATTACACTTAATATATCAGCATTTGTAAAAGCCGTCATGAACGCAACATAATCAAGGGATGCCTCACGGAATGTCATTCATTTGATGACGTTCATGATTGGATTAAGCAGGCGATGTTATTGTTTAAGTTTAAACTAACGTTGTTATATGAATGCATAGCTTGGATAGCTACAAACTTTTGATGAAGGAACCCAGTAATTGGACCTACTATAGAACACTTGTTTTAGGCTACCATGTAAATAGAATCCCTCCTGGTCAATGAGAATTGAAAAAAGGACATTTTAAAGATGTACTCTGTGAACATGTTCTATGTTTTAACCAATGGTAGGACCAAAACTCCCCGCCAAAAATATTTAACATGTTCCCCAGCCACAGCTAAAAGTTCCCCAAGTATACGAAAAGAGCTCTAATTTTAATATATCATTATTGGAATACAGAGGGTCCTGCTTTTCTACTGACATCCATTAAGTCTTTAAAACAAGGTGTCGATGCTTACAACTAAAATGGGGGCTTGGTTCACTTTAAGAAATTTGTTTCTTTAAACATTTTTCTGTTTTGAATATCCTTCAGAAATTAGAGCTCCTAAAATCAATCTCCAGAAACCAAATTTTCATGAGATGAAATTCACTGCGTTGAAGGATTTTGAGATTAAAACACCTAAACACTAAAATCGGGCAATACCCTAAGCATACTGCGTCAAAAAAATTGTAACGTAAACCAATATTTATGCGTTTAGAAGGATTTAGAAGGGGGCAAAATTTGGTAGGTATCAAAAATTCGTCTAGGCCGAAATTTGTATATATGTAACTTCCACTTTGGATTGTGGTCCACAGTGTATTAAGCCATGTCCCAGTTCATTCTCATAAATACGTTGGCGTGACATGTAACTTAATGTATAGTAAAAACAAATTCATTATTTTTTCGATAGATGGCTTAGTAATCTACACTTCGCGTTATGTAACATAACGTATAGTAAAAATAAATTCATAATTTTTCCGATAGATGGCTTACTAATCTACGTATATTTCGCGTTATAGAAGTGCGACTGCGGTATGCTAGATGGCGTTAGAAAAATAAGATTTCATACTCATAAGAATACCCAAACAATTTCGTAATTGCTTGATTTAGCGCTTGAATTTTGAGCGCTCGTTATGATAGATGGCATAGTAATCTATATTTCGCATTATGTGGCTGCATTTGGGATAAACTAGATGGCATTAGAAAGATACGATTTCGTACTAAAAAAAACTACTCAAACAGATTTGTGATTGCTTAACTCAAATGGACACTAAAATTTGAATACTGTTTATGACCCCGCTAAGGCGGTAGCCAATCATGCGCAATTCTGGCTTCGTCGATACCGCTCCGGCAATTTTGATGCCAAAAATGCACCATCCTCTGGGAGGCCAATTATCGTGCTCGCATTATTTCGACTATCCAGGTGTTAAACATAGCGCAAAAACAAAAGAGTGTAACAATTTTAATAATACAAAAAGAAAAAGCGCGATGTACTGCTGCCATACGCGTTAATGCGAAAACCTTGTGAACCGAATTTTTATGTGCGAATCTCTGCTGATTTGCAATAAAATCGAGCTTTTTCTCAAACGGATAATGACTGGTGGTAAAAAGTGGATCATTTACGAGAATGTTAGGCAAAAACGGTCATGTTTGAATCGCGGTGAACTGGCTCAAACGGTAGCTAAGCCTGCATTAACGGTTAGGAGGGATTTACCAAAGGTTTGTTGGAATTGGCGGAGTGTCATCTCCTATGGCCAAACTTTTAATTTCGACCAGTACTATTAACTCAAAGGTGCGATCGCCCAGAAATGGTCAGTTTTTACCTTTAGCATAGGGATCATGTTCCGAAAGGGTAACGTAAGCTCACAGACATCGCTAGCGACTCGACTAGAAACACCGAGAGTTTTGTCTGTTCTTATGCATCCACCTTATAGTCCGGACCTGGCACCAAGTGATTTCAACTGTTCGTCTCAAAAGACGCCTTTGAAAACGACTTTTCCCAGTTTTCCCCCCAACACGGACGAGGGTTTCGCTGACAGAGGCATAAAGGAACTACCTTCAAAACGGCAACGAGTTATCGAACAAAACGGTTTGTCCTACAACTTGCTGCCAATTTGTGTTATTTGACCATGCCTCTTTCATATAAGCCCTCATCTCTGTTGACAGAAAACTTGGAGAGCCGATATGCACTTACCAGCAAAATTATTCTTCATAAACAGAAGTAGGTGGTTATTACTTGGTTCCAGATCCAGACTGTAAGGTGGATATAAAGGGTGTCCCAAGAAGAACGCATGATTTAAATTTCAAATAAAAGACAGATATTTAAAAAAAATCGTAAAACTTTATTATATCGTGAAACTATATTATATAAAGTAGACAGAATGAGGTTATGTATGGCTGGCACACACGCGATCTTTTAATGAAATTTTCAATGACCGTTTGGCATAAATGCTACGGTATTACATTAATGCAGCATCCAATTTCCTCTTTTAAGACTTGAGTCGTCGTTGGCTTATTCGCGTAAACCATCGACTTCAAAAAAAACCCAAAGAAAAAAGTCTAATGGTGTTAAATCGCACGATCTAGGCGGCCAATTCTGGTCTCCAAAACGTGAAATAACACGATCGGGAAATGACTGATGCAGTAATTGAATTGTTTCTCTGGCTGTATGACATGTGGCACCGTCTTGTTGAAACCACATGCCCTCCACATTCATTTCTTCAACTTCAGGCACGATAAAACTGGTTATTATTTCACGATACCAAACACCATTGACTGTTTGCACTTGAAATGCCTCATTTTCATAAAAAAAGTCCAATGATTCCTCGAGCTCAAAATCCACACCACACAGTGACACGTTGAGGATTCATTTGCTTCTCGTGAATCACTCGAGGATTTTTCTCACCCCAAATGCGACAATTCTGCCTATTGAAGATGCCATCAAGATGGATGGATAAAATCGTCACTGAAGATGATTTTATTGGCAAAAACAGCATTTTCATGTTGCCTCTCCCATACCTAATTAACGAACTTCCTTCGCTGTCCATGGTCAGCTGGCTTCAGTTTCTGAGTCAATTGAACTTTGTATGCATGAAGATGCAAATCTTTCGTCAAAATTCGCTGCATAGTGGATTTGGAGGCACCAATTAGCTGAGCTCGGTGTCAAATTGAGATGGATGGAGTTTGAGCGACATCATCACGTGCAGCTGCGACATTTTCGGTTGATCGACCTGGTCGAAGGCGCGTTGTTCTCTTTACATCACTAACATAACCAGTTTTGGCAAATTTATCCATTAATCTCTTTACAATTGACTCTTTTGAAGCATTATTGTGACCCCAAAACTTTCACCATTTTGGTAAAACAATTTCACAATGAGAATGTGTTGTTCATTCGTGTGGCGCTCCATTTTTACTCACCTCGTACCTTCTACTAGCAAACAATAACAATTGTTCAAATGTCAAACAATGACACTTCGAATGGCGCTAAATTTAAATCTTGCGTTCTGGTTGGGACACCATTTAGTAATGTTTTTTTAACAGAAATTATAAAAGTGTTTGTGCATCAAACACTTAAGAGGATTTAAACAATTGATACTTAGAAGTGTTGCAATTGGCCATGTAGATGTTAAAACTTATTGACTGTGATGTCTGTTCAATACTCAGGTATCAGAATTAAGGAAATAAAAACGCTTAATCCACACAACATAACATGGCAACTCTGTCTCATTCAAAACAATTTACAATTACCTTACACAACGCGTCGCACAGCGTCACGAATGTGCATAGAAGCAGAAATTGAAACAAAATAACAATAAAACATAAACACACAAAGGACTAAGACAATGAGAAAAGCACAAAACACACTACAATTGAAGAGGAAAAAAAACGCCGGCAAAGCACACGCACGCAAAGCAAGTTTCCCCCCGCTAAAAGACAAAACAGCTGCTTCACAACGATGTATGACGAAGTACAACGACTCATGGGTCCAAATGGAATTGAAACACTACAAAGGACCTGTACTCGTAGATTCGCACACACACACAGGAAAACAGCAACTTACAACTTGGTTTAATAAAATAGGGGGCCAGAGAGTGGGCGGTATGCAAGAAACCAAACAAGTTTGTGTGCAATTTTCTTCTTCACTGATGGGGTAAGAGAAAGAACGAATGTACGTTTAATCAAACTCTCTCTCAAATAAACAACGCAACGAACTGTGGACAAATACCGACATGCACATGTTTATTGGACACAAAAAGCCGGTTTATGCAACCGATTAAACGAGAGTAGCATTCAAGAGAGTTTGAAAGAGAATGAGAATAAGCATAAAATGTCTCTGTGTGCTGCCTAAAATATAGTTGCCCACTTAGGCAAAACTGATATTCTGCAGGGATTCTTAGGCAAAAGTAGAACTGGCGTATAATATTCTAGTTTGCATAAAATCTATTCAGTAATATGTATGAAATTTCACACATTTTCTTACGTAATTACATGAGTGAAAGTTAAAAAAAAAAATTGAGCTTTTGTAAAAAAAGTTTTAATTATAATTATTGTTTTGTTTTTATACCCAAAACTCAAACAAATATTTCAAAAACTTACAACAGCTAAAGCAAAAAGTTAAATAATGATTTTTAATTGTAATATCAAAATAAAAGTGAAACAGCTTTCGTACATGGGCCGCTTATTTTGAAAGTGATGCAAGTCAATTCTTTCCAGTCCTGACGTATTTATATGTACATAAAACGGTGACGAGATTACACTAAATTTTAGAATCTATTTACAGATTTGACTGGTAATTTTGACTGGATAAAGAATTTATATTGGATTTTAACTAAAATTACATATTCAATCTGAATTGTACGTGGCCTTGCACGACCTTCATAATTACAAAATTGTGAATTGACACCAAATGAACTTCTTTTTCTTAGGTGGCGACTGGAATAGATATACTTAAGATGACAGGTATTTAAAAGCTGACAGCCCTGCAGGACCGATGGTTTATTCTTCTTCTTATATGGCGATTGGAATAGATAGCCTTATCTATTATACACCGCCCGTAGAAAATAATTCTAAGCGCTTCGATCTTCTGTGCTTCTCCTCCGGTTCGCCACGCCAAGTTTCGATAGTGTTTCAAAAGCCTAGTTCTTCCAACGGGGTTTTGGTCGCCATCTTCTGCGCCGTCCATCGAGTTTGTTGTCGAAAACTTTTCGTGCCGAAGTTTTGGGTCCATCCGCTAGCTAAACTGTTTATTTAAAGTATTCATACACGAAAAAGTTTCACCAGGGATTGCTGAAAACAAGAATATTCTATCTATAATTCCTGCTAATCCATTTTCAATTTAAATTAAAAAAAAGTCCTTCAATTTATGACATTATACAAATATATATCCACAATATATCATTTGGTTACCATTCATCTTCATTTTTCGATGATCCTTTTTGTCGTTTTTTATAACAACCTCGGGAAAACTGTGATGTAGTTGACAATCGACGGCCCAAAATGTTCTGCAAGTATGATGTAAAGGAGATACCGATGGATGTTATCAAAGTTGATAAAATTTCACCTTATACTATATGTCCTCTGATTGCTTTTTAAAACCTCTATTTCTCCATCTCTTTGCAGTACTTTTCCTTTTCATTTTGCTCTAATCTACCTGCTTTTAATAAAAATCGCCTTCTTTTAAAGAATCTTATAAAAAAAAAACTAAATATGTGGGCCCCATCTTCATAATAATTTATTGAAGCTTTGAAGAAAGTTTTTACTATAAAAATTTGGTGTATAAACCTTCAATAAATATATATATAAATGGGGCCATGGATTTTAAACATAATGAATTTTCATCTTCAGCATATTTTACTTTACAGATTATTCTGATATAAAAACTTCCACTATAGATTAATTTTCTCGGCTACATTTTAGTAAACCACGAAAATTATATTCGGAATATGAAGCTAAGTGATATCCAAAAACTTCAACAACATACGATATATGTATATTTTATGTAAGAATCCGATTATTTTACTGTACTTTTTATAATTTGTTTTGAAAAAGAACTTAAAGGACGTATGAAAATTTGATATGTTAAACTGTAATCAACAATTCCTGATGAAATTTGTGGAGCAATAAAGTTCTATAACGTTTTAGCTTTGTAGTTATCCATTTTAATGCATTTTTTCCTGTAATATCAGAACTAGAAGGTCGTTTGAAATGTAAAATGCATCATTTGAATTTTCTACGCAAATAATCCATGTAAAATTTCACCGAAAACATGTAAACCCAAAAGACGGATTGCAATATTTTAGTATATTTTTTAGTTGTTGATTACATAGCAGTCAGACTTTTTGAACACTTGGTTATACTCATGAAGTACAATCATTTGATGAAGGAATAACTCCACCCAAAATTTGCCAAAAAAATTTTCACCCTTAGGATATT
Organism: Philornis downsi; assembly: GCA_019455685.1. NCBI lineage: Eukaryota > Metazoa > Arthropoda > Insecta > Diptera > Muscidae > Philornis > Philornis downsi. The sequence goes on along the minus strand of JAHXMU010000139.1, from coordinate 491,950 downwards.
TCTTATTAGTTAAAATATAGAGTTAATTTAAAGAAACTGTGATGACAAAATACCTTCTTTGAAATCGATTTGCTCCACGGTGTTCGATTGGCTGGATGGTTAATGGAAGTTACAAATTTGGTGCAAATACATTGCTGCTGACGACAATTTTTCAAAGGTATTATTTTCTCATGCTAAAGAGTGTTCCAACAAGAACGCAAGATTTAAATTTGGCGCCATTCGAAGTGTCATTGTTTGACATTTGAACAATTGTTATTGTTTGCTAGTAGAAGATACAGGGTTAGTAAAAAGAGAGCGCTACACGAATGAACAACGCATTCTCATTGTGAAATTGTTTTACCAAAATGGTGAAAGTTTTGCGGCTACAGTTCGCAAATTGCGATCAATTTGGGGCCACAATAATGCTCCAAAAGAGTCAACTGTAATGAGATTAATGGATAAATTTGTCAAATTTGGGTCTGTTAGTGATGTAAAGACAACAATGCGCCTTCGACCAGGTCGATCGACCGAAAATGTCGCAGCTGTTCGTGATGATGTCGCTCAATTCGACACCGAGCTCAGCAAATTGGTGTCTCCAAATCCACTATGTATCCACTTTTTAGTTTTTTGAAGTCGATGGTTTACGAACCAAACCACTTTCCCTGCCAATGAAAACAGCCATTTACTTAATAACACTATTGGAATAAATTCCGAGTGGGAACAAAAATGTTGTCATATTTGACAGACAATATTTCAATACGCAGCAATTTGTATTTATATGTGTTTGTATATTTTTGCTGCCTCGAGAGCCCAATTGGCAAACTGACAAAAAGTAGCAATATCAAAAAATTTCAAAAAGCGGGATTTCGGACAAAATATTTACCGAACTTTCTTTCAATTTTACATACATATATATAAGTTGGCATTAAATTTAAATTATGTAAAGTTTAAAAATGCGTGTCTGCCGACCCAACTTATTCACCGAACTGTAAGTGCTCTAAGGAAAGAAAATTTTGTTAAAGTTAGAATATACAATACTTTTTAAACCCAGACCGAAATTTGTTGTTAAAAATTCTATATTTTCAAAACTTTTTTTGTTTTCTACGAGGGCTCAGAAAAAATTAGGCGACTTAACACATAAAATTGACATTTTACCGGGACTGCATAATAAAAAAATTGAATCGAATATATCAAACTTGAACCCTTAAATGCGGGCACTCAAAAAGTCGCTCAATTGTTTCGAAACAAATCTAACAATTTTTCTATATCTTTAAAGTAATTTTTCTTATAAAAAGATTATTCCAATGTTGAAAGAAAATACGTTTTTGAAACTTTGGCAAAATTCCCTTTTATTTCTGTACCCACAGCTGGGAGATCAAGTTGTGTCCTTCCGTGCCCGTTTTTGTAACTCGTGTTCTAGTCCCTAAATATAATTTTGCTTTGTTTTTGGTGTGCTCAACTAGAATTAAGCCAAAGAATAGAGAACATTTTTACTTTACTTCTATGAGTTATTTGTTCTCACTATGGCAGCCCTGGTCGAAAGGAATTTACACGACTTTAGAGCGTGTTATACACGAAAGGGATTCGTTTATCAAACAATAAACGATTAAAATTATTAATGCTAAGACGTCCAATCGTAGCACATAGCAATACCACAGAGGCCATTGCAGTAACAAAAATAACTATAATAGCAAAAACAACAATGACGATGTGACAACATCAACATATTCAGTGTTGTTGCTGGAGCTCCATTAGACGAAAATACCAAATACTCTTTTGCAAATGTACTCCAGTGTTGCCTGATGCTGTCAAGAATATTGTGCAAAATGCCAAGTAAATGCAATTTGAAAAAAGTTAATGCCAAAGTAATTATAAATCAAATTGATGTGCAATATGTAAAACATGTTATAAAAGTGTTAAACTTTGAATATTTGAGATAACGTTTGTGGAAGGATGGCAAGATTTGATATATGATTAGAAGCAAGAATGACATAATTCGTAATTTATTGTTTTGAGAAATGAAGTCTTTTGCAAAAAATTGTTGTTATGGAATATAATATCACTTTCGAATATACAAAATTTTGAAATATTGCAATAATAGCATTAAACACGTGTTTGTTTATATCAATGTTATGACATATTACACACTATTTTTCAAAAAACGCTGTTCTGAAAAACGTTTGAAACTACACGGAAATTCTGAAATGAAGATTAGATTTAAATATGCGTGTAGATAAGGACAGGAATAATGACAAATATATGTACATAATTTTGTCCTATGTTAGCTTAAACCGTTTTTTTTTTTTTTTTTGTTTTGACTACAGATATATAGTTAAGGAAGAAGAAATAGTTAAGAAAGAAAGAAAAGAAGGAAGAAATTATGTGTCAAAAAAGGCGATGGCAAGATATTTAAAACTACTGGTAATAATTTACAACATGTTTCTATAATCTTCAAAATTTTCATAGACTACCCTGCAAGGCCAGGTTATAAATAAGTGTAGAATTTTTGAATCTACAAATATTTATGTATTATCAAATTATTGTATTTGAAAAGTGGTACGTCTTATGGTTTTGAGCCAGTAGATCCAATAAGATTTGTCCTGAAATTCGCAAGTGTACAATTCGTAACTTCTCAGTTTCAAAATTTCTCTGGAAATCCAAATTCCAGGCACCTTGTCAAATATGTAAATATATTTAACAATTTCTTGCCATTTACTATTTACTGAGACATTTCTATAGTAGAATTAAGTTATGATAGATGTCTTTAATTACGCATATTGTAAACTGTTGTGCTTCAAACCGAGTTTATCGACATAAAATTATTAACGATTTTTATTAGAAAAGAAAAACATATTACCTTGTATCACTTTAATGAAATATGAAAGAGTTTCGCACATTCACTGACTTCATTTGCACCCAATCTTGAGACTTCGTCAAGGGGAGCTACAGCATGACAATTTTGAATGTCAGTCTTAGAAGCTCTTACGACTACTTAAATTCTAGACAAGTTGTCCCTCTGGCACTATGATTTTTGATTAATTTTAAGCAAAGATGTAGAGCAATAGAATAAATAAATAAGTAAATATCAGCAGTTTCTAATTCATATGTAGATAGTTGAAGCATGACGGCTTCTAGAAATTTCCTGACATTTCAGGATGTTCCAGAAGTTTTTATTTGTCCGTGCAGATAAAAACTATTTACATTTTTAGAAAATTCTCTCCTTGATCTTAAAATTTGCAAAATTGTCTACAGCCTAGAAAGTTAATTAGTTCTGCTTGGAAATTAAAAAAAAAAAACATTTTTCTCACAAACATTTGAATTTTTTGAGAAATCAGGAAAACAGAGCCGTGCGTGCATATTGTTATTATAATTTGCAATTTTTTTTTAAATTTCTATAGTACATAATTGTAAGTTTCTAAACCACCATATGTACAGGAAACCTCTTAAAAATGGACAAGAGACTAAAAATGTCCAACCGCACTTGAGTAAATAAAAAGTGGTCTGAAGAAACACTACATTGGCTGCTCGGAAACCCTGTTTTTTTGATCATTTCAAAAAGTAATAATATTTATAATTATAAAATAACTCAATTTTGAAAAATTTGTAAATTTTCTTTTGAAAATTGCCTTAATATAATCTAGAGAACATATTTTTCAACACAATAAATATTTCAGAAGCGTGTGATTCAAAGAATTCGCGCTACCGGCATGAAAAAAACTATTCCACCGGTTGTTCCAAAATGATAATTTTCAAAAACCCAATTGACGAAGGCGACTAATAAAACAAGTGGATCGATTTTCTGTTTTTACAAACAAAATTACAAAATTCTTAGAAATTCTCAAAATATCAAAACGAGTTGTGCTGGAATCAAATTTAAAAAAAAAAAATTGCCAAAGAACAAAACAAATATGCTAAAAAGTATAAAATATGCGAAAATGGTAACACTGACTCCAACACAGCAAGTTAAAACTCTCTCTCTCTCAAATTGCCATTACTTGCTGTTGGAGTTGTTTACTTACACCATCACCATCGTCATCTCCATCTGTACGAGTAGAAGCATGTCGTAACATGTTTTTGGTTTCTGCCAAACAACTTTGCCATCATCATGTGCATTTTTATTCTCGCATTGTTTGCCATGGCCAAAGGTTCAATCGTCCGTTCTTCCGTTGGGTTCGTATCGTATTTTGTACTTCTGGTTCTCGACGCCTTCAATGCGATGTGATGCCGTACTATAAGCTTAGTGTAAGTTTTGCAATGGTCGTGAAAGGACGCGTAGTAGCCCAGTGTCGTGCAGTGGCGGCTCCACAAACGCAAACTTAAGCCAAGAAAAATGCTGGTTTAGACCAATACAAGAATTTCTGTTCATTTGTTACTATGAAAAACAAAAGGAATAAGTGAGTGCTCAGATTTTCCTCCATAATACAGTAAAAGGCCACAAGTATAAATGTTACATCCATAAAAAAGCCTCTTAAAAGAAATATAACAAATAGAAAATTGCAAAGAAAATTCTTAATAAGAAAAGTGAAATAACCAAAAGTGTAAAAGTAAACGTCTAAAATTTGTTAAAATTTAAAATTTATAAAAAATGTGAAGATTTCCTAAAGCAAAAAGTATATAGTGAGTGGTTCCTTAAGTGTCCATCGGTATCATGTCGGGGTTGCGGGGTCCCCTTTCTGGTGTGGCGGAATCAACACCAACATCATCAAACAAACATCAAAGATGCTGTTGCGTTTATTTTATAGGCCCGTAAATGTTTTGCAATCTCTTTTGGCGGAAGTTTAAGTGGGTGCTCTTTTCGTCTATTGTTTTGTCATTTACCACAAAAAAACTCATATTTCACTTTGTTGCCATCAAAACAAACACAACACCATAAGCGCCATCAAACTGTCATTTGTGTGCCCCCTCTTAAAATCTAACAGCAAAAAAGAAAACATTTCAAATGTTGACCCCTTGAAACCGGACATAGAAGCGAAGTGTCATAATTTACACTCTTCATCAGAGATGACAATATAAAAAACCGACAAAACAACAGCTACAACCGAGAAAAAAAATCGCTGCCGTTTAGAGCAAATACGAGGATGGTATAAAAGGTAATTGCATTATTTAGATGACCGTGTTGGAATTTTGTTATTCTATTATAAGTGGCTTAACAAAAATTGTGTTCGATTTACAGGATTTAAACTTTGAAATTTTAAGATATGTTAAGTTCAACAATATACTAGTGAAGGTGGGAGGATCATGGAAGTTATTTTTTTTAGAAATTGTTTTCAAATGTGGAATTTATTTTGTGATATAGTCTAAACTGCGATGATTAGAAAGTACATCATAATATTTTGTTAACATAATAAAGCTCGCTAATTTAATGCAATCAAATCATATTGAAGAGATAAAAATGTTCCTAAAATAACTTTACGGGCATCGCTTGTATTGCTTTGAAGGAATCCTTCATTTGAAGACGACCAAAAAAATGTTTCTCTCGCAAACCTTGAACATACAATCTGACCTACCTCATTTATTTTAAATAGGGTTTGTGCAACTTGTTTATCATTGGAAAACTTATCGAAATACATCTAAAGCGAAATATTTATATCTTTAAACCATTCGGATCCAGTTGTATATATTCCTATTTGTAGGAATTGTAGTTGTAGTTGTAAATATTCAAACTTTTATAAATATGTAAAATATAAAAATAAATATGTTTAATTTCCCGATGTCAGTTTCATAGAGAAAACTTTGGCCTTCAAAACGACAACTCTCTCGTACCGGTAACCCTTTAAACGCCGGAGATGTTACACTCAGAAGTGCAATTTTCTTCCTCTAAAGTTGAAAATTATTAAAAAAAAAGTTGCGCTATATTTTTAAAATAATTTTTCTCGTTCGGCGCTTCACTCCTTATTTTCCAAATATGGAAAATTATTTTAAAAGAGATGCGTCATTTGTGTAAATATTTTTTTTGCGTGTGAAGCTTTATTTTTCACTTCCTTGGGCTAAAAAATTACTAAATTTTACAAAAGTCGCACGGTTGGTTTTCAACAGTTTTCAGTTTTTATTTTTTAATAACGAAAAATCGATCTATTTTTTTTTAATAATTTTTCGCTTTACTATTGTTATTTATTTAGTTTTCAACAATATTTTTTTTATTTTTTTAATTATTTATCTATTACTTTTTAAGAGGTGAAATGTAAATTATCCCAAAAAAAAAAAATTGTTTTATAGTTTAATGTTTGAATTTATTTCATTACCTCAGCGGGTTCTTTCTCTATAAATACTATCAAGAAATAGTTACACTTTTAACCTTAATATACCCTGTGTTAAAGGCTCATTTGGTCATGCAATAACCCATCTTCTAGGTTAATGTCTTGAATATGTACTTAACGAGGCATATGAGTAGCGCACAAGTATTTTCCGAAATTAAGAGACCTAGTTGGATTGGAAGTGGCGGACAAGGCTCTTTGTTTCTACAACAGGTTGTAATACCATAAAGTAATATAATTAAATGGAATTATTAAGTTATGAATGTCCCAATGCAACTAACTGGTATTCATATACATACATACAAAAATTAATTCTGATCGTCTGTGGATCCCTTCACATATATGTACGTATATTAATCGTACTCTCATCTTTTATGTATTCAGTGATCTTCTGTGTAAGAACTCCCTCTTTACCTACGCCATTGAATACTGCTATTATTTTCGATAACTGTTCTTTTTTGTTAATGGGTATACATAAAAGTGATAATCAAATCATAACCGAAAACGAAATAGATCAACGACAAATAAGAAGAACAAAATGCAATAACAATTTCTAAACGTTAAGAATTGAGAGAAATTGTAGAATCAAAACATAACAGAATCGAAAAGAGAGTATTGTGCTCTCCACAGAATGCGGACTAAAGAAACATTACGCAGTGATACAAATTCTCTTTTTTCTCTGAACAGTGATTCAATGGATTCTTGTTTATTTCTTACTTGCATATTTGTTATGTTTCTTACAATTCATCAAACTTACAAATCATCAAACGATGTATGGCAACGTTCTAGAGATGCTTAACAATATTTCACAACACTCATTCTTAGACTTTTTCCGCGTCTGCAGAACCGTATTCCTCCGGTAGCGAACGAAATACGTTTTGACTCAGTTTCAAATTAATTCGATAAATTCATAAAATTTATAAATTCATAAAATTCATAAATTCATAAAATTCATAAAATTCATAAATTGATAAATTCATAAATTTATAAATTCGTAATTTCATAAATTCATTAAATTCATAAATTTCTCAATTAATAAATTCATAAATACATACAGTTATAAATTAATTAATTCATAAATCCATAAATTCATAAATTTATGAATTAGTAAATTCATAAAATTCATTAATTTATAAATTCGTAAATTCATAAATTCATAAACTCATTAAATTCATAAATTTATCAATTCATAAATTCATAATTTCATAAATTCATAAATACATGAATTTTGTATTTAATTAATTCTTAAATTCATAAATTCATAAATTTATCCATTCCTAAATTCATAATTTCATAAATTCATAAATACATGAATTTACAAATTCATAAAATTCATAAATTTATCAATTCATAAATTCATATCATAAATTCATAAATACATGAATTTATAAATTATTAAATTCTTAAATTCATAAATTCACAAGATTCATAAATTCATAAGATTCATAAGATTCATAAATTCATAAATTCATAAACTCATAAATTCATAAATTCATACATTCATAAATTCATAAAATTCATAAATTTATAAATTCGTAAATTCATAAATTCTTTAATTCATAAATTTATAAATTTCTAAGTTCAAAAATTCATGAATTTCATCAATTCATAAATTTATAAATTTCTAATTTCATAAATTAATAAATTCTTAAATTCATAGGTTCATAAATTCATAAATTCCTAAATTCGTGAGTTCATAAATTCATAAAATCATAAATTCATAAATCCATAAATTCATAAATTCACAAATTTATAAATTCCTAAATTCATAAATTCATAAATTCCTAAACTAATAAACTCATAAATTCATAAATTCATAAACTCATAAATTCCTAAATTCCAAAATTCCTAAATTCATAAATTCATAAGTTCATAAATTGATAAAATTCATAAATTCATAAATTCTTAATTTCATAAAATCATAAATTCATAAATTCGTAAATACATAAACCCATAAATTCATAAATTAATAAATTCTTAAATTCATAAAATTCATATATTCTGCCGACGCTGAAAAATTTGTACTTTTTAGCTTTATTTAATGATTGTATTAAGTTGCTAAACAAACATTCACATTATTTGAACTAAACTCCCATCGATGCTGTTTCATACTTTCGAAAAAAAAACGTCCATCGTTCCTCTATTATTTCAAAGAGAAATTTTGAAACATATGATATCAAAATTAGATAATATCTTTGGAAAATTTTGTCAATTTTGACAGTTTAACTTCAGAATTTTGTTAGGAAGTTGGATAAGCTTTCTTCTGGTCTCTCATTATCAATTTGTGTAATTAGCTTTCGATTGTTGAAATAACATTAATAAATTCTGAAATGGTTGCTAGTGAAATATTTGGAATATTGATAACAGAAATCGTACCTCAGTTTTACTTAAATAAAGACAACGTAGTATGCTTTTATAATCCAGCAAATATTCTAATATTTATAGAAAAGTTTTGCAGTTTTAGTTTAAATTTTATTTTGTAATTTAATTCCATTTTCTTTATAAGATTTTCTGTGAAATTTGATACTATAAATTGCAGGATATGCCATATTTCAATTTTCAGAAATTTAGGAAAAATTTACAATAATACCAAACTTTAGATACCCGAAGACAAAATCCAGAAATTTACGTTCTGTAATTTGTTATACTATTACCCTGACGAACACTAGTGGCCCTTAATTTATTTCTCCATGTGTTTGTTTATCCTCTTGTCATCATTAATCAATTTGCTTTGTCTTGCGTGAATTTCCACGATTCTACATCGTAACTCAAAATATGTTTAAATATTTCATACTTTTTTCGTGCAATAAGAAGGTTGTTTTATTAAGCCTCCGCTTTGCTAATAATTTATTAACGTGGCATCTAACATCACGTTTCGTTTCGTCCTAGATTGTTGGCATGAATTTGATTAAATGTCTTCATTTGCAGGACATGTTATTAACAGGATTAAGAAACATCGCATAGAATTAAGTATGTATGTTGTATCACTTCTGATATATTCACACGAACATTTTGATTCAGTTTAACTTTATTTTCTGTATCCGAATTTTACTTTATCTTGCTTTATCTCTCTCTCTCTCTTTCGCAAATATTGTTAATATTTAGTGATTCGTTGCTTCAGGCAATATTGGTTACATTAGCCTAGGAATTATTTGGTTTTTTATTATTAAACTCATAACACATAATTTTTTGAATGTGCAATAAGAATTTCCTTTTGTTTAATAAAATGATCATATGGCAGCAATGAAACTTTAATCTGTTCTAAATTTTTGTTGCCGGAATACAGGCTACAGACATTTATCCTCCAGCAAGCTTTACAAAACAGCAAACTTATCAAACAGGCCAAAAAGTATCGAAAATTGATAAACAAAACACAAAATATTCATTATTCATTCACATTTATTGTACAGGGTAGCTCACCAATTTCACTACAATAAGAAATTCAAATAATATTTCGTATTTCATTTACTTTGTTTTATTACATAGAAATTTCAATTTTACTTTATATATAACTAATTGGTTTTAAAGATGACAGACGGTAAATGACCTCCATGCTCATTCAGGCATATGCGACCCCTTATTAGAAAATAATTCATTCCGGCCTGAAGGGCTGAAGTCCGGATCGCCTTAATTGCTGTTTTAATGGACTGCTTCAATTCAGTCAAATTCTTTGGTTTCTCTTTGTACACCTCTTGCTTGACATAACTCCATAAAGAAGTCTGGTGCAGTCATGTCAGGTGGAGTTTCTGAATATTTTGGGGAAATTTCGTTGGAACTCCGCCGTAAACGGTCTGGCTATGTGTTCAGTTGCTCCATATTGCTGGAACCAAATGCTGTTGAAACGGATATGTCTTTGGCGCAGTTATGCTCCAACATCTTTAAATAACGGTCCCCATTGGCAGTTGACAGTAGCACAATACGTGCGACACCCTGTATTCTTACAAAGTAATTCGTTGACGCTAAGGAATAATTCAATTATCAAAACATTTTTTAAATTCATTCTCTGGAAAGACTTCACTTCAGGCTGCTTATTCTCTTTTATGTCCGCCTCAGGTTGATAGTTTGAATTTTGGAAAGAGAATGAAATCTGGCCTGAGTCATAACAGGTAAATACGGTGCTTGTAAGGTGGTATTTGATGAATTTTTTGATCAGAAATAATTGCACTGTGAGGTGGTGCCTTATCACGATGCAAAATACCTGAGCTTTCTTTCCACATATCTGACTTTTTTTGTGAATTTACTGTCTCAAACGTCGTACAATGCCCAGGTAATATTTCTTTTTTACCTTCAGACGTACTAGCAAGAATTCCATGTGCTCAAAACTGCGATTATCAGAGGAAACCGTTACCATTAACTAGAGTTTTGATTGAATTCGTTTTTTTTCGGTCACGGCTCAGTTGGAAGACGCCATTCTAAAGCTTAATGTCTGGTGTGCATGTCAAACACTTAAACCCATGTCTCAGCACGAGTTATAATTCATGTGGGATCAGAATTGACTCGTTCTAACATCTTGTCTTCAGCGAGCTTTACACGATTGAGCATTTGAATAAAATTCAGGTCTTGCGGAATTAAATGCGTTTCATACAAACAAGCGAGCAATCGTATGAAATTGAATCCGGCTATCGCTGTTCATGGGCTATCTCTGTCGAACTTAAGTAAAGATTTTTGCAAAATTTTCTTCACTTCATCGATGTTAACTACAGTTGAAAACGTTATTGATCATTCAGGCCAGAGCGAGTCAAATCTTCCACCACATCTCGACTGCTTTTGAACGCACTGCATCACTCATGCACATGCTTTTAATAATATCGATTCACCGTAAGCCTTTTGTATCATTTACAGCGATTCGGTGCACGAAATTCCATTTGCAAGAGAAAATTTGGTTTGAAATTTGCTGTAAAAATTAAAAAAAAAAAAACGCTTGATATGCACTAGCAAAATCGAGCACTATACTCCAACTAAGTAATAGATCGGGCTCCAAATCCGAGTCAGTATAAATGAGTCAGTTGTGCCTACTTAGCAGTATTATTGACAATTCCTTTCACCAGGCTCTTTAGAAAGTGACGGGAATTGTCACTTTTTTGACAGAATACAAATTTACTTAGGGCTTCTCAGTTCGTAATTAGTTTTTACAAATTATTAAATTTATTATCTTAATTATATAATTCAAGTCGCATCAAAGTTGTAATTTTTTAGATATAGAATTCTGTTATCCTTGTGTGTATATTTTGGTCAGATATTTTATTAAATTTGCAATAAATGACGGTTACTGAAAAATCAAATGTTCCCTACATTTAACATTATTTTGTAAATTTCGTACTAAATTTCTTAAATAGTTTAGAAAAAAAAATGCAAACTCATGCATTGCGTCCTGTTTTATGTCGCCCTCGTTGACAGTTTTTATTATTCCGGCGGAAACCACAAAAAAGCCGACATAAACGAATTTACAACTTTGTCTAGGCGAGACAAAACTTTTTTTTTTTATTTTGGTTTTCGGGGGTTTCCTTCCATCAGTTGTGTTTCTTTATTCCGTTTTCTAGTTTTTAGCCCAAACGTTGCGTAGATAAATTTTTGTTAATTTGTTGTTGCTTTGTTAGTGGGGGGGCAGCAGTTATAATTTGACAATTTGGTCTTGTGTTGTCGTTGATGATGTTGCCGGTGTAGGGTTTATAGCCGAAAGGATATTTTGCAGGATGGCTAAGAGGTTAAGTCCTTATGAGTTTGATATCATAACTGTCATCAGAGTATTTATCCACTTTGTCTGTGTGATGGTCAACCACCATTTGATGTCACAGCAATAATTTTAATGTTTGTTGAAGATTTTTTATTATTTTCGGCTGTTTGGCCCTTTAATTTTTGTTTACAAATAGATTATTTGTCTGTGATAATGACACTGAAATTGATTTGGCTGACATCTTCTATGTGGCAGCGGCTTGGACTTGAATTGATATTAACCAGTAGCCATAATAATTTATTATGAACAAAGAATAGCTGCGTTCATTTGAAATGTTAATTAAATTTGGTTATGGTAGGAAATTATGTTTTATATTTCACATTTATTACATAAAGACAAATTCAATTTTCACTATCGGTGTTTCTACAAGGGATTAGAATGAGCTTTCGGTCTGAAGGAAGCAAATGAAAGCATATTGTCTTTAACAAAATCCTTTGGATGTGTCATTTTTCAATGAAGGAGAAGAAAGAAATTAGGAATTTAAAGTATCTTAATGGGGTTGAAAGGTTTAGTTTCTTATGGTTAAATTTAACATTTCAATACATAGAAATAATCAAAAAGGAATAAAACTTTTTTTATAGATGTTCGAGAACAGTGACTAGAAAAAGTTACTTTTTATGGGAAACGTTGATATATCTGCCAAAGCAAAATATGCGGAACAAAGTATTATCGATGATTTATTAATAAATTAAAAAAAAAAAAACAAAAAAAAATTAAAATGATTATAAAAAAATTTTATAAAAAAATTATTATGAATGTGATTCTACAAGTGTAACTAAATTCAAATCCTAAAGTGTTCCGATATCTTATACTAAAAACAGCGTAAAGTTGCCCCAAAACATGACTATCCTATTAATTTAAAATTGCACGTATTTTACCCCCGTATTTAGCTAAAGGAGTCAGTTATCGACACCAAAACGACATCTAAAACGAAGTAGGGCTTAACTACATTCTTAAATTCAATTGGAAAAGGTCATACTCGTACACGATGAACTTACACGCATTGAATTTTTTGACTTTCTGAATAGGATTTACTGTTTAATGACATCAGTCAGAACATCATTTACTAAACCCGTTGACTATTCGAAGAATCGTTAACAAACATCGGGGTGACCGCCGCTCAAGGAAAGAAAGATGGACGGCGATCGATGCAAGAACCATTATCATACGATCATACCAACTGTCGGTTACAGCATTGCTTACTTACTTAGGTGGCGATTAGAAATAGGCAATCTTATCTAAAATATTAAAAAATCTGATTCTTTCAATGGAGATTTCGCTGCATTCTTTTGCGCTTCCCTCGAATTCGTTATCGAAAACTTTTCGACTTGGAGCGTTTGGGTTCATCCGCACAACATGATCCAGCCATTGCAATAGCTATATTTTGATACGCTTGACTACGTCGATCTCGGAAATACCTCACACAACCCGTGGTTCATACTAAACCGAAACTTTCGTTAAACCATGATTTGTCCATCAATTCTCAGCACATCAAAGCAGATGAAATCAATTTTTTATACAGTCAGATTTTTGTTCATCGAGAAAGAATGCTTTGTCTTTAAATCGCTTGCTTCATAAAATGACTCAGTGCAGCGTTGCCCTGTATGCAGCATCCCGCCGTTAGGAGACCTTTACCTTTTCTGTGCCATCCAGTGGGGCAGTTGGGACCAATTTATTGCGCAGTAGGGTTTAGATAGAGCATTCGATTATTCAGATCATATCGAAATTTATTTCATGTTCGAAATGCTCCTAGCGCCCCAACAATTTACCGATTAGTTCAGCGTTTTTAGCAACAAGGAGCTGTCTGTGTCTGTCTTCCGCGTGCTGGAAGACTTCATGCAGTTTGAAATGAAGTGGCCATTGCTCGAATGCAAGCAAGTATTGAGGAAAACCCCGAAACTTCTACCAGGTGACGTTCTCAGCAGTTAAAGATGTCTAGGCGGCCTTTGCAAAGAATTTTAAATACGTTACATCTTTTTCCATATAATATGCAATTGGTTCACGAATTAAAACCAAATGATGCACATGAACGTGTTCAATATAGTCGCTGTTAACGTTACTTATGCGCCACCCTATATATAAAATACTCCATCACTCCAAAGTTATAGTCGTTAACATTCACATAAAGTCTTAAGGTAAGGTTTGTACTCGTTTACAGCCAAGCTCCCGTTTGTTGACCACTTTTCTAAACTCTTCTCAATGTATGAGGAGATTGTAGTAACATCTATCAATTTTCAAACAGCTTGTGCAAGTAGTGTGATGTGATTTTTGTGATTTTGTCAGGTGTGTTCAGTTCAGCATTATCCTTCAATATCTTACTATACGAGTAAGTATGTTGAGGAGATTGTACGATAAGTTAGTTCAGGAAGGTTCAATGAGATCCTTGTCTAACTTCGTCGAAGGCTTAGTGCCTGCCACTTTCATTATGCAAATGTGCACTACTGTGTCTTATAGTTGTTCTAGTTCTTTTCTAGTGATATGCTGGTGGTGCTTTCTTTCAACTTTTTTTTCTAGATGTCCTTCAACGTTGCCCCGGGTATAGAAAGCATATTTTACACTGAACAAATAACATGGCCATCCATGGCATTGGGAAAATATTATATTATGTTAAGCTTCTTTGGAATGCAAATGAAAATGCCCTTAAGTGTGTCTGTTATTCCGTCTGATCATAAATTTCCAGAAGATGCTTTCATTCTTATTATTATTTATGCCTTACAATCGAAAACCATGACATTGTTTTCATTTTATCTGGAAGTCTAAATTATAATCTGGTGTTTGTGTGTGCGCGTGGTTTCAAATTTTCCTAAAACTAAAGCCTTTTAATTTTTTCCTCTGTTAACCGAACAAATTTTCTTCTCTTCTTGAAGAAGAGCAAAGAGTTGCATATGTGAGATTTTGTTGTTTTGAAAAATAAAATCTGAATACAAAAAAAAAAGGAAAGAAAAGAAAAAATAATAATAATTTATACAGCCCCCTAGTCTAGACATGTTTTAATACAAAACAAAACATCAAGGAAAACTACAATAGATTACAAACTGCTTTTTGTTGGCTTTTCCCAACTCAAACCACAGAAAACCATCGAAAAATTACGAGTAGCTAGAGTTCACCTCAAAGCAAAATGGGCAAAAAGGAATGAATGGAAAACTACCGAAACCGAAAACACTTCAACATGTGTTGCCACAGAGAGCTGCCGAAAATTCTAAGGAAAACTGAGTTTGCTTTCATTCATTCTCTTTTTGCATTCGCAATGAGAAACAAACACCGTACTAAATTCACTTTCCATCAGAAAGTGAAGCAGCAGATATGGCAGATTTGGTGGAGGCATCAAGCGATGGAAATCCAATGGCGACTATCGAAAATGTTCAAGGAAGACCACAAGGTACCGTTATCTGGAAATCCAATTCTGTGTGTGTGGAAACCCCTTTAACAGGATATAAGTTAAGAGAAAAAGATGAAATTCAGCATTTCATCAAGTTGAAATAAAGAAGAGGTATGAAAACTTGGGAAATGGTGAACAATTGACTAACTGAATCACTGAATAATTAAATATGTATAATTGAATAATGACTGCGTTTTATGTATGTAAAACAAAAAGATCAGTAACAATAAATTAAATAACAAACTAATTCAGTCAAATTCTTTGGATTCGTTTTGCACACCTCTTGCTTGACATGACTGGCGAGGAAAAAGTTTGACAGAACAAGAAATAGGTAAAATAATCGTTTACAAGGACGAAAGATGCACTGGAAGATAAGTTGGGCGTAAACTGGACAGGAACCAGAGTCTCATTCAAAAATTTTTGCGAACTCCTGACGCTTATGGATCTAACAAGCACTCAGGAAGGATAAAAATACTTTCTAAACGCGATAAACAGCAAATTACAAAAAAGTGCCAGCAACATTAAAGAGTTCAAATTTTATAAGAAATGAACGAATGAGATGCGTTTGAAGTTTCAAAGCTGATGACCAATTTGCCCATATGGATTTTGGGCGTAAAAATATGAACACACATAATGGTCATCTGTTTGTCACACAAAATTATGAACCGATTTGTTTTTATTGTAAACATAAAAATTGTAGGTTATTTTTGCGGATGAAAAAAAAATGGATGGCTTACGGGGCTATTGGCAACCGAGATTTTGGAGGTGCAAATGTAATGGTTTGGGCAGCATTTTCTGCAGCAGGATGTTTGAAGCTAGAGTTTGTATCCTCAAGAATGAAAACTGCTGATTACATCCGAATTTTGAAAAACAACCTTATCTCATTTCTGAAATAAAAAGGTGGCAAAGGCTGGATTTTCCAACAAGATAACGCCGCAATCTACGTCAGCAGAGAGACAAAATCCTGGTTTTTCTCCAAAAGAATCAATGTTACGAACTAGCCAGCAAGATCACCAGACCTTAATCCCATAGAAAATCTCTGGGGTATCTTAGTACGCAAGGTGTACGAAGAAAATCGCCAATTTAGTACAGTTCAAGAGCTCAAAATGGCGGGCTTGGATGGAAATTGAGCCACAAATTATAACAAATTCGTTATCTGCACAAACCCCAATGTTTGTATGCATTGCAGTTTTGTCCAAACA
Source organism: Philornis downsi (assembly GCA_019455685.1). Classification (NCBI taxonomy): domain Eukaryota; kingdom Metazoa; phylum Arthropoda; class Insecta; order Diptera; family Muscidae; genus Philornis; species Philornis downsi. The sequence continues at coordinate 475,402 of JAHXMU010000139.1, read as the reverse complement.
AGTATTTTGATGGAACATCATAACAACAGAAAATGTGCGGTTACGCAAATAAAGTAAATTTATGGGTGGCCTTTTAAATATGGAACGCAGCTTAGGTCATTCAAATGTGCTGATAATATTATTTTTATTATGAGAATTAAACAATTTTATTACAGAACTGCGTAAAAAATAAATCAGTGTTGGAAATAATATCTGCATTTTGTAGCTAAAATACAAGGTGTCCGTTGGGGAGGTATACTACTTTGTTTTGCCGTCATTTTGGTAAACATTAGTCTTGACAGTTCATATTTGGCAGTTGTGAAGTAGAGATGTGGCAAATTGACAATTATGACAATTATGGTACTACCGCTATTTTCAACCGTTTTTTCCCAGCCAGGAGATAGCAAATTGATTATGCTAGTATGGAACAATCCCCAGGAGGTGAGGCCTATCTTACAACTTCTGCTACTCGGTTGCAATGCAACTCCCCATTCGAGCACAAAGTCTTTACCAACGATGTTTATATCAATCCCACTAGGGGTCCAACACCAAAGGATCAGGCGGGAACTGTCACAACTGTCGACTTCTTTCTTTCATCAGGAAGACACCAAATTAATTATGCTGGTATGGAACATTATCACCATTTACCAGTCTCGGGGTCTCCTGATCCCCACGCTGCCGGCCAAACTCACCGATTGGAGCTGCGTAACAAAGCAAAAGCGAAGTTGCTACCAAATTGTGATTTATACACCATACTTCACGGGATTGGTCGCCCTGTGACAAAAGAGTACAGACGTGGCATTTTTATATACCTGCAGGCATGGAGGCCCCAGACAGATGGAACGGTCGATACTAAAGGGTGTTCCAACAAGAACGCAAGATTTAAATTTTAAATAAAACGCAGATTTAAAAAAAAATCGTGAAACTTTATTATATCGTAAAGTAGACAGAATGAGGTTATGTATGGAACAACACATCGGGCAGTTGGCCGCCGCGGCTTTGCTGGCACACATGCGAGACTTAAGACTTGAGTCGTCGCCGGCTTATTCGCGTAAACCATCGACTTCAAAAAACTCCAAAGAAAAAGTCTAATGGTGTTAAATCGCACGATGTAGGTGGCCAATTCTGGTCTCCAAAACGCGAAATAACACGACCTGGAAATGACTGATGCAGCAATTGAATTGTTTCTCTGGCTGTATGACATGTGGCGCCGTCTTGTTGAAACCACATGCCCTCCACATTCATTTCTTCAATTCTAGGCATGAAAAAACTGGTTATCATTTCACGATACCGAACACCATTAAGGCAATCAATGGTCAAATGGTTCTGGCGTTCTTGTTGGAACACCCTTTACATTGCAAGTATGCAGTACTCTCACCGACCACATATTTAAATTAAGAAATCTAAAATTCTGATTTTCTGAATATTATTCGAAATATACAACACAAATTCAGATTTACAATACAAAATTCTTTTAACAGCCAATGTTTGACTGTGCGTTTTGTGGGCGAAAAAGTTTCCACTTGATGGAAATGGAACAAAAATAGTTTGGTATAATAAATTTTTATACTGTTGATATTTTGAACACCTCTGTAGTATCAGGATGGTGCTTGATGCTGACAATACCTGCCAGAGACCAGGTTTATGCATAATATAGGTATAAATATATAGGTATAGGTACATGGGTACCAAGTATTTTCCCCAGTTTTATATATTCTTGAGACAACGATATGTTTTCTCAAAATGGTTTCCATCTTTTCTAATTGTATTCAGATTATTCCTCACACCCATAACATATTAATATTTATTCACTTTATTAGTAATGACAAGATTTATGACACTGGCCACACCATCCTCCTACACAAACTACTTAACTTCCTAATACGTTTTTCCCTTTAGTACCTCCAATGAGATTAACTTCAATACCAGCAGCTATAGCTGCTTCTCTTAACAGCTTCTCCTGCTGATGCTGCACATTTGCTATAAAGCTGTCGCATCAATATCTTGTTAGCCCAAACGCTAAACTGAAATTTGCCAAAACTCTTCAACTCGTTGCCCCTAACAAAAACTTAACTAACAAAACTATGGAACGAGGCAGGCACACTATTAGATTTTCCCTTTGTGGCCAGTAACACAAACAACAACAGCAATAACATACTCGCACAACATCTTTGTATTGGCAACAGTCAAATGTTGCTACAAATGGAATTGTTAGAACATTGAGTGGGGACCCGTCCAGATCTGCGCCGTCTGTAGTCACTGTTCATTCTTTTGGCTAAATATGGTTATAAATGTTTCTATTTGAAGCCGTTATTTCTCTATTTACAACTCTTTGGACCAAGAGTATCGCTTCTGGTTGCAGTAGTTGAGTTTACAACATTTGCAATGATTGAATCTTTGGCATCGTAGGAAAAAGTTGTTTGCCTTTAGTTTTACCACTTGAATCCTTTGTACATCTTGTACAGACAATCGTAAAGAAGTTTATGACGAATATGATATGGATTATAGACATTTCCACTTTAGCATAAAAGTTGAACGTACATTGAACGTAGATGTTAATTAAAACTTTAGTGTTTGGTTAAGTTAGGCGCTTCATTTTGGCTTGTAGTCAGTTATTTTCTAATATTAATGTTAAGCTTATGGGGCATTAAATCTTATTAGGGGGCACGTTCGTTACCCAAGAGTTGTTTTTCAATACTACTGATACTAATGGACAGCGTGCTTTTGTGGAGGGAGATCAAATGGAAGGACTGGAGGACTGTGATTGGTTTAAAGATGAACAAGCATTGTGTTGGGGCCACACAAAAGTGGCTAACAGCCTAACCTGGGGCCCTGAATATTGAACATTTATTTCATATTGAAATGGAGAAACATGTAAAATATCCTATGGCATTTTACAACTTGGGTTTGCTTTTCCCACCATAAGTTTTTCAAACTTTTAAGGGGCATTTGTCACATCGTCAGCTGGTTGTTTGTTTTGTTTATCCACCGTGCTTTGGTAAAAGCAGCAATCGGCGCTGTATGGGCCGGGAGACATACAAGAAATGTTTTATTTTAACAAGAAATAAATAGTTGAAACTCTGCTTAACTAATTCGATTTTAAAAACATATACAAATCTAGCTTATTGTTTTTCTGAGAAAAAACGTCTTTTGTAATCTTCCAGTAACAAATTATATTGCCAATCTATTACTCGAAGATTCCACAAGTCAAATAGTTGGGGTTATCCATTTTTCGTTGTCAAGTAAAGTTAAAGAAAACACACATAAAGGCATGATTTCGAAGAAACTTTTATTTCTTTTAAATGCTTGGATCTTGACATTATTTACGAAATACAATGTCATTTAAATAACCTCCTCTGGATTGGCTGCAGCAGTGGATCCTTTTGAAAAAAATACGGCCCAATAACCATAATGCGCAACAGACAGTCACTTTTTTCGGATACAATGGCTCTTCCACATTCACTTCTGGTTTCTTCGAGTTTCATATGTGACAATTGTTCTTGTTGACATAACCATCCAGTGAGAAATGAGCTTCATAGCTGAAGAAAATTTAGTTCGATTGAATGCCCACGTTTGAATCACCACTTTTGTGGTAAGTTTTAACTAAACCTTCTTTGATTGCTAAACGATTTATATTCGTAAATGGTGAACCTTTCACTTAATAAATAACATTTCAGATGACAAGTATCTAACAGCTGGCAATCTTGCCAGAGCGGTGATTGTGAAACCACTAAATGGATAACCCTGTATCATACATTCTTGCAAAGAAATTTCGCGTACTGATCATTTAAAAACCCCGATTAATGAATTTTGCAAATTATTAAAATTTTTTCGCTATGTTGGCAGAACTGCCCTCTGAACTGAATCGATCTGCCATTTATTAGGTGATAGATGGCGCCAGCTGTAAGTACTAGTCGATTCTGCCATAATCTAAATGTCATGAGCCAAGCTTAGCCAAATGGTAAACACAGCGCCTCGACACGATAGTGATATTCTCATATTCTTTTAGTTGTGTGAATATGTTCGATTTTCTGCCAAATAATCGTCAGATGCGTGTAGTATAGATTTTCTTCTTTCAATCGAAGAAATCGGTGGCTGAAGCTCATCGAGATTGCTTCAACACGTTTAAGGAGATGCTGCTTTAACTGAAACAAAGTGTCGAGATTAGTTCCGTCGCTTTAAAAACGGTGATTTTGTTGTTGAAGACCGTTCGCGTGAAGGAAGACGAAAAACCTTCGAAGACATTGAGTTGGAGGCGTTGCTTGATGGGGGTCCGTGTCAAACGCAGGTAGAGCTTGCTTCAGTGTTAGTGGATACCCGCCAAGCTATTTTTAAGCAAGTTATTGAGTTGAGAATGAAAAAAGCAAAGGAACTTGGGCTCCTTATGAGTTGAAGCCAAGAATCGTCATTTTTTCGCCTGTGAACAACTGCTTCAGCGACAAAAAAAAGGAAAGGTTTTCTTCATCGTATTGTAACGGGTGATGAAAAATGGCTTCATTACAGCCATTCAAGGGAAAGAAAGTCATGGGGGATATGCGGCTGTGCTTCGACGTCGTCGCCTCGGCCGAATATTCACCCTGCGAAGATTATGCTCTGTATGTGGTGGGACCAGGTCGGTGTTATTTATTACGAGCTGTTGGAACCAAGCGAAACCATCACTGGGGATCGGTATCGACCTCAATTACTGCGATTGAGCTGAACTCTGCGCGAGAAACGTTCGCAATACGCGGAGAAGCACGAAAAAATTATTCTTTAGCATGACAACGCTCGGCTTCACGTGGCTAAGGTCGTTAAAACCTACCTTGAAACGCTGAAATGGGAAGTTTTATTTGTCTGTGTAATGGTTGGAGTCGTTACAGAAAGCCTACGAAAAGCTTATCAAAAACACTTGCATATGAGTGGTACAGTGCATTTTAATGCTGTCGGGATGTGGTGAAAGATTTGCGTTCGTCTGATTAGCTATCAACGTGTTCAACAGAGATTAAGATCGATAGAGAGAAGGAAAATGGTGATTGAAAAAAGTTGTTTAAATTCAAGGTAGTCGATAAACTTTCTGTGTCTTTTGAATCAATTCATACCATTTTACACGATTGTGTGGATATGAAACGCGTTTCCGCCAATTCCGGACGATCACTGAAAACGCTCTGAAAGGAACCAATTCCGACTCCACATCCATAAAACACATTGCAACTGGTAACGGCGAAATACGAGTTTATGCGACTGACATGCAAGTCAATCAAAAAGTTCCGAATAACTCAGCTGGTAGAGAAAAAAACACTTCAAAGTCGATCATAAGTAAATGTAATGTTGACTGTTTTCTGTGATTATCGCGTTGTTGTGGACTCAGAATTATTGCCAAAAGATCAGACGATTCAATCGTCGACGATTCAATAAATAAATAAAATAAATAATAAAAAATAAATAAAATAGTTGGGCATTATGCGGCGTTTGAGAAAGCAAGTACGATGAAAAAGACCAAATTTGTGGAAACAAAGCTCTTGGAGTTTGCGCCAGGATAATGTAGAATCTCACAAAGCTATCATTGTTTCAAATTTCAGTGTTGGAAACCGACAAAAAAATGTGGCGTTGCCACTTAAGACAAAATTGTCAATAGTATTTTTTGGTGGAAAAATTTATAGGTCTATTATAGGTCTTACCAATTCTATATGTTTTTTTTTTCTTTGAAATTCTTATTTTGTTAGAAACCATCGGATTCAAATGGGAACATGCCGTTCTTAATTCGTGCCTTTAGCAGTGAAGAAGATAAGCAAGCAGTGACCGTTTTTCACTTACAAATCTGCATCAAGATGGCGCTTATTTTTTGGAGTTTTTGTTCTCTGTGGTCGTATGTAGAAGGTTTTTACATTTTAGATTCAAAATTTATGATCTCAAAACCTGTTGAACAAAAATGGAAACCTTCATATATTTTGGCGTTATTTGATTTCAACATCTATGTAGTACAATATATAATACAACTATAATTTTTTATTGAAATCGATAAATTGGTCTTTGCCATTTAATTTTTAAAGATAATTTCTTGTAAATGTTGTCTGCGGCTCCGTCTCAAAATGTCCATTCGGGAGGTCCAATTTTTCCAGCATTTCGGCCTGTATTCCACGAATAACGCGTGTTCTGTTATCCTGTAAAGCTTTAATAGTGTTCGGCTTGTCCACATAGACTAACGACTAGGCATAACCCCACAAGAAATAATCAACAGGCTTTAAATCGCAAGATCTTGGGGGCCAAATCGAGCGATAAGCTGCTCACCAAATTCGTCCCTCAACATATCCATTGTTTCACGAGCAGTGTGGCATGTTGCACCGTCCTGACGAAACCACATGTCAACCAAGCTCAACTTAGCCAATTGGGGCAGAAACAAAATCGCGTATCATGGCTCGATATCGTTCGCCGTTGACGGTAAGGTTCCTTCAACGGTCGTCTTTTAAGAAAAATGGACCGATGATACCACCGGCCCATAAACCACACCAGACTGTCGTTTTTCGGGATGCATCAGTAATTCATGTATGGCATGTGGCTGTTCATCACTCCAGATGCGACAGTTTTGCTTGTTTACGTATCCGTTCAGCAAGAAATGAGCCTCATCGCTGAACACAATTTTTCGATAAAACAGCGGATTTTCATCGAGCTTTTGTAAGGCCCATTCACCAAAAATTTGACGTTTTTGTAGGTCGTTCGTCATTCCATGATGAAATGGCAGAGTATACTGTATACTTTTCACTTTGAGAGATGACGTTTGGACGCCACTGGTATGTAGCCAGTGCTGCCAACCTGAAAATTTTAAATCTTAAAAAATCACCCTTTATAGGTAATAAGCCCACATCCACTGTGGGGCCCATGAAAGCAATTTTTGTCGGTTAAGGTATTTTGCACAGCTACAAAGCCATTTGTATACCATAAATCTACCGAAAACAATGTCCCGGATTCCTGCATCGCAAACTGAGAATGGTTAAATTATTTAGATTGAAGGCTTTCCATTTTTTCACTGGGAGTTTATGGTTAAAATTGCGAAATGATAAAAGGACAGCAATATTGTAGACGTAAGTGGTGCAATATTTCGACCTGCTTAGAAGGACCTGCTCTCATGATGTAGGATGAAATACTCCTAGGTCACTAAAATATTAAGGTGATGGTCATTGCCGGTGATTGTTTGACGTCATATTCATCTGTTTTTGTAATAGCTTGGTTGGTTCTAAATAAAAAAAAATAATTTGTTCCAAAGTATTCTTAGATGTACTCAACAATTCTCATTCGATGTCCTTATTTTGAAGTATTGTCTATCACAATAATAATCAAAATATATCCTCCATCACGAATTTACTCATTTTTAGGCCGTCTGTCAAAATATTGTTTGTAAGATGTATGACGACTGTCCTCCTTTCGTTTACAGCAGTTAGACTGCAAACCCTGGGGATGGAGGAAGCAGTCGTAGAAGGTGACAGAACGCTGCTTCAACTACATGTTGGCTCGTTAGTGACAAAAATAGTTATTGGCAAAACGCAAAAAAGAGCCAAACAGAAACTAACACAAAAAAAAACGGTGATTGCTTAAATCTATACATTTAGACACTTTAATAAAATTCCCAAAGGACAATATCAAATGACACTGTCAATGGCAATGGCCAACTCAACTCCAACGATGGAATTATGGAACATTACAAGAAACAGCAGAAAAACCTCCACTAGAAACGGCAGCAGATGAAAGCAGAGAATACTCACAAACACCCAACTAACAAAAACGGCAATGGCCAAGACCAAAACTTCAACCGCTGCACCAACAACGCCGCTGCCGGTCCCTCCAACCGGATAACGACAATGGGCAGGGGGCAACAAAAAAGTAACAACCTTTAGACTAAACTTCAAAATGACGTTGACTTCTCTTCTCTACTTTCCGGAGCTGCTGCAACAGCTTCACAACCCAAAACCGGACCGGTTTCCTTAGACTGGGGAAGAAAAACTCTCAAACTTTGCAAACAGACACGACATATTGCAAACGTTATTTTTATTTATTTTTTTTCTTTATATGTTTTTTTTTTTTAGTTTTTTTATAACTCGTCGTGTTTTGCCAAAACCCAAAAAGCCAAAACAAGAATCAGCCGCCACCGCCGCCGCCGCTCTTGTCGTTTTGAACCGCAAAAAATACCAAACGAAACGAAAAGCCAACAAGAACTACGTCCAGATAGAAAAGCGGCAAAGCGTCAGAAATTGCAAACTTGTGATGCTGTTGCTGTTGCTGCTGCTTCAAACAGTATCAACGACACCTCTTGAATTGCACTCATTTCTCGTCTTCGCTTTTTGGGAGGAGGAGGAGATGGTCGAGAAAACGATAAAAATTCATTATAAAAATGAAAAGAATCAACGTAACGACACACAGAAATAGTTTTGAGAAATAATTGCTAAAAAGGAAAAGGCAATGAAGGAACCAAAGCGAAAATGGCCAAGCTATCGGTAAAGCAGAATTAAAAAAACTGAAAAGAAAAACGACTCAACTCTCAACTTCATCAATGATTCGAATGGGGTCTTGTTGGTGGTCATGTCAGAAAGTGGTCAAAATGTTGGTGATTTGTTCACAGGAACATTTAGGACGATTCAAATATTTGAAAGGGCCCAGTAAATGAGCGAGTATTCATCATTATTACATCGAAGGAGTACTCGAAGGGAGTTTTGATCAAAAGTTTTATTTTTTACGATAAGTTTCAAAACTTTAATTTTGGTTTTGTGTGAATGCAACAACAGTAAGCGTTCATGTTGTAATGAATTCTAAGGGGGCGAATATCTTGTATTGGTTATGATTTTGTATTCTTGTGTTGGCGACCGACTTTTGAGATAATTGAACAAAGTTAATAAACCTTATAAAAATTTTATAGGACATTAGACATTAGGAAATATATATATATAATATACAGTATCGGACAAAACTAAAGCACGGAATGCTTTTTACGAATGTTGTTAAACAGCCTTTCAAAATTCGTTTATATAATAGATTTTTTTTATTCAACATTCTAGATTATTAAATTATACTTTTTAAAATAAAACAAAAACAACATGAATTCTTCATTAAAAAAAATCAAAATTTAAGAAAAAAAAAGGTAAAACTCAATGTTTTTGGGCGACAAAACTAAGGCACGTAGCCAATACTACATAACTGAGGACTAGAAAAACTCAGTATTTTGTGGCATATGGATTATTTTGTAAAACTTCGGCACATCTTCGATGCATGGAGTCAATTAAATTATTTAAGACGTCTGGAGAAATTTTGTTCCAGGCATTTTCCACATTTTTATAGGGCTCATCCAAAATTTTGCAGCTATCGCGGTCTACGTTTCGATCTACAATTTCCCATAGATTTTATATGGTGTTGAGATCAGGCGATTGCGCCAGCCATTGTAAAACTTAAATTTTATTTTGTACGAACCGCTCTTTCACACATCTAGATGTGTGTTTGGGGTCGTTGTCATGTTGGTACCTCCACTTAATTGTCATCTCCTCATCTGCATGTGGAAGCATTACATTTTGGAGGATGTCTCTACAAGCGAATCGATCCATTATTCCACTTATTCTATGAATTGGACCAATGCCATGGCCTGAGAAACAGCCCCAGATCAAAACGATACAACCTCCGTGTTTCACTGTGCCTTTTGTATATTGTGGCCTAAGACGCTGCCCTCTGGGTCGCCGAACTAGCCTAAACCCATCGGAACCGTTCATATTAAATTTGTATTCGTCGGAGAATAATACGGTTGTCCATTGTGTAGTGGTCCAATTAATATGTTTCTTTGCAAACTCAATCCTGGCCAGTCTATTTTTCCGTGAAATAAAGGGCTTTTTTGCACTTTTATAAGATTTTAGGCCTCCTTCTACAGCGCGTCTTTGGATGGTTCTGGGAGTAACGTTTAACGATAATTGTAAGGCAATGGTATTATTGCCTGGTCATCTCGTTTGCTGGTCTTTCGTGACTGTCCACCATTATGTACTGTAGCCAAAGAACCCGAAGATCGAAAGCGGCTTATTATTCTTGATATAATACTATGATGAATACCGAATTTTGTTGCAATAGCCGTCACAGATTCACCGTTATTAAAATCAGCTATTATTTTTTCTTTTAAATGAACTGAATATTTATTTCGTGCTATTTAGTTAGCGAAATAATCAAAACAATTCACAACAATTTTTTGAAATGGGCATTCTTTTTAATGTTATTGTAAAGTTTCTTGATAAACAGAAGTCCGTGCTTTAGTTTTGTCCGATACTGTATATAGGAAATTGGGACATTCTGTAAAATATTTCTTACTAATCCGTCACAAATTTCTGCTTTAAAAATTGTTCGTTAAATGGTTTTGTATGAATAGATTTATAAAACAGTCTGAAATAGTTTTCCAGAAATTTGTTCTATAATCATATGTAAGCATTGTCATATGTAAGTATCTTTTTTTTTTTTGTTTTTTTTATTGGCGAATTGGCGACGTTCTGCTGAACACTTTGGCAAGTCCAGTAAAATCTTGTCACACTAACGTTTGGAATTGTTTGCAAAAATCTGGTTGTCTTTTTTACACAGAATTTATGTGTAAAACCTACCAGGAATGAAATAAAACCCAAAATATTTGTAATTCATTCACATTTATTGTACCGCTGTCGAAGTAATCTCCTTTCGAAATAAAACGCTTACTCAATGATCATGGAATTACATCCAACAAATTTTCGAAAACATTTTTCGGAAAGTACTACAGTTTTTTTCTCTTTTTTATGCCTTCTATCAACTGAAAGCGAGTACTCCGAAGGAGGTAATTACAAATTTGAAAAGAGAACAAAAAATCGATCGTGATATCTAGTAAATGATATTTGTTAAGTTTTTGTTGTCTCAAATGTCGTATAATGCCCAGATAATATTCTTTGTTACCTTTAGATCTTTTAGCAAAAACTCCAAGTGCACTTTAGTGCGATAATCAAAGAAATCAACCTTTACATCAAACATTACCTTAACTTTCGATTGAAATTGAAGTGATTTTCTGGTTTTGGTTCGATTGAAAGGCGCAATTCAAACTCATCAATTTACAACTCATCACCAATTATAATGCGTTTCATGGATATGGGGTCGGAATTGACTCTTTCTAACATGTCATCAGCGACTTTTACACGATTTAGGTTTTGAATAAAAGTCAGGTCTTTTGAAACTGCTAAAATCAAAGAAGGCATTTCTTTGTACATATAGTATAGACCATCGTAAATAACTGTAAATTAATCAATTTCAGGTCATTGGTATGCAAGGAGATTTCACAAAATATTGTTGTTTCCTTTGTCTATGGAATAGTCACGCTACATGTCATCATTACGTCAGAACAGAATGGTCAAAAAGAACTGAGTATTCAGCAGGAAAATAAAACATTTCAAATAAACCATTAATTGATCCAAATGACATTCTTCTTCCGCCGCTGCACATAAAATTGGGCCTTTTTAAAAACTTTGTCAAGGCTCTGGACAAAGGTGGTGCAGCATTTAAATAGTTGTTAGCGGATTTTCCTAACATTTATTATGCTAAAATCAAAGAAGGCATATTTGTTGACACTCTGATCAGGAAACTATTGAATGACGACAAATGTTTCCCAATGTTTAGTGGAGAAAGAATATGCAACCTAGAAATATTTCAAGAACATCATGAACAGTTTTCTTGCAAACAATAGGTGAAAACTACAGAGAAATTATTGCTGAATTTTTAAAAAATGATCACGAAAAATGCATTTTCTTCATTTGAATTTAGAGTTTTTTCCATAAAACTTAGGCGAGGTGAGCGACGAACAGGGGGAGAGTGCTCACCAAGATTTAATTAAAATTGAAAGAAATTATCAAGTATTTTGGGACAAAATCATGCTGGAAGACTATTGCTGGACTCTAATAGGTGAAACCAAACCAATCAAATACAAACGGCGGTCAAATAACGCCATTTACTTTTGAAAATTCATTGATTTATAAATAAACTAATGATTTTTTATGTAAGAGACGAATAAAACCTGTTTTTGTATCTCAAAAATTTGACGTGATAGAGCAAAACCAATTGCAGATTCGAATTCAGCCCACTAATTGCTCTAACAATTGCCTAAAATAATAAAAATTGATTCATCAGTCCAGCGATTACCTTTCACAAACTTAAACGTTAATTAGCAGTCACTATTTCGTTTACTATTTTGATGTTAACTTCAGTTGAAGATGTTGATGGCCGATTAGAGAGGTGCAAATCTTCACAAAGTCTTGACCACTTTTCAATGCACTGTACCACTTATTAGCATGTGTTTTTGATATGGTTAATTCACTATAAGCCTTCTGTAATATTTTCAATGATTCGGCATAAGAAATTTCTTTTACGAGACGAAGTTTTATGTAAATTCCTTGTTCTTCATTTTTATCCATTGTAAAAAACGCAAAAGATGTGCTGGAAAATCGAGCTCTGTAAAGGAACTAAATGACAGACTGGACTCAAACTCCGTGTCAGTATAGAGGACAGCTGTGTCAACTTAGCTAATTTTATCATTCTCGGTAATCCGCAAAATTAATGATCAGTTCCCGGTACTATTTCAAAAGAATGTATTATTCTATATTTAAATACCTCAGATTATGTTCCAACAATGAAGAGGTGGACTCTATGATTGACGGCTATTCTAAGTAATTTGAAACAGTTCTTGCAATAAACAGATTATAAAAGCTATTAAATATCGCTGGAAAAAGTGTACCGAACTAAAAGGAGATATGTTGGAAAATATAGAAAATGTTTCCTAACTTTTTTGTATCTTCTTATAATAATAATAATAATAATAATTTTATAATATAATGTAATAATTTTAGTAATATAGTTAGCTGAAGTAAACTGACTTTGTTATGACTTTATAGATACCACTGCAGTTTACGGACAATTTCACATCATAACTTTGGGCCACATTTCGATTTTTTGGAATTTCTTCCTCGGAGACGAGACGGCCATAAAATTGTTCTCTGAGATGTTATCTTCTTAGATGGCGACTGGAATAGACATCCTCATCTATTATACGCCGCCCGTAAAAAATAATGCCATGCGCTTCGATCTTCTGCGCTTCTCCTCCAATTCGTCACAACAAGCTTTGACAGTATTTCAAAAGTCGTCACAACAAGCTTCGACAGTATTTCAAAAGTCTGGTCCTTCTAACATAGTTTCGTTAGCCCTCTTCTGCGCCGTCCATCGAGTTCGGAGCATTTGGGTCTATCCACACAACATGACCCAGCCAACGCAATCGCTGTATACTAATGCGTTTAACCACGTCGATGTCGGAATGTAGCTCATACTGCTCATTGTTCATGCGACGCTGATACTCTCCGTTAACGTTAGTTTCGTTTTAATATACGAAAAGTGCAAAACTTTAATTTATCAGTTTCAAAAAGTTATAACTTTTCAAAAAATTCAGCGAATACAATTGCAAAAAGGGAAACGTCACATAATCGACAATTTCTATTCAGTTTCTGTATAAAAACTGCAGCCGCCATCCAAAAGGTAAACATTATTGTCGTAGCAACTCCGTTTCTTATATAGGGTGGCGCATAAGTAACGTTAAGATTTGATCAGTGAATACATTTTCGGTTTAAGTCCTTTTTTTCGTCTCTTTACAGAGTTAACTAAATAATACTTGGGAAATTTATGATGGAAAGGCTCAGCACAGAACAAAGAACTGAAGTTATTCAATTTTACTTTGAAAGTCAGCATTCGATTATTCAGATGTTTCAAATGATGCACAAGAACGCATTCAATATAGTCGCCGTTATTGTTACTCATAAGCCACCCTATATACGTGCGCAGTTGTACCACAAATTATTGATAGTATCGCATGTGTATTATTTTTTATTTTCTCGAGTTGGATTTTCTTAAAGACTTTGATGTGGCAATTACAATTAGAAATTCATACTCGTTGATAACAAATTCTATAAATTCTATCTGTTCATCATATTCCGATACGAAATCAATGTTGTTAACCAACAAATTGCTTCAATATATACAATCATATGAATATCCATAAATTATTTACTTAAATAAACACACAAACGCATCGGTATGAAAACGTATTCAATCATATAAAGGATTTTCTTTTTAATTTCCTTCATTCTATGAATTTAATTTCTGGTATCCAACGGAGTCATCTTCCGTTTGCCTAGCTCTTTTCCTTAGAATTCCACATGAATATTATTCATATTTAGAGTTAAACAAATTCTCAAATGTTCTTTTCAATTTGGAAATCCGACAAAAAACTTTGCATGAAAAGTCTATTTAGCTAAAGTTTTCAAATCAATTTCCCTTTAAAAGCCAGAACCGTCAAAAATTAAAAAAAAAAAAACAACCACAAATACACAGAATTGCCGAGGAGCCAAAAATAAGTTATTCAAAACAGTTCCAAAATCCACTGAAACCTAAATCCTTTAACACTGCTCAATCCTCTAGAGTGTATTTGGTTGTGGACATCCATCTGTGAGTGTGGTTGAGTATGTGTATGTGTTTGCCAGGATGTTGAGGGTTTGCTTATGCGGTGTACACAGTTAAATCGTCAACAATCCCGATCCGTGTGTTTTTTTTTTTGTTTCGCTGGTCCCTCTAAACAAACACAATCCTTTGCTATAAATCAGTTATGTGGAGGAAGGGAGTCCTTCCCTATTCCTCTGCCGCAGCCTCTGTCAATAAACAAATCTAAATGCATAAACCTCAAATATACAAACACTGCGAGAGAGTCTCCATGTTTGTGTAAAGGAGTTTACATTTACATATGTACGAGTATAACCCGATATCTTTCTATTTGTTTAGTATTTATAGAAATGTATGATACCTCAGTCATCGTCGTCGTCGTTGTTGTCGTTGTTGTTTATCCATTTTATTTATTCGTTTGTTGGTTCAAGTTGTAAAAGTAGTCGAATTTTTATCGAGTGGCATCATCATCGTCAGCTGCAGCAGTGGTAGCAAAACGGCAATAGTTAGCTGCAACATCGGCACCCAACCGCCAGCAGCCTTGCTTACCAACATCCCCAACTACCAACATCATCATGACGATGCTGCTGTCGTTGCCGGCAATGATGATGTGTTTGGGCCATGGTTAAGCGAAAAACAAGTTTAGTACAATAAAAATAAAACTAAACATTTTAAATAAATACAAAAAGTAAATCAGCACCGTGTTTAGCGGAATGGGTGGAATGATAAGTCTAGTTATAAGTAAAAGAAATCCATTTATATTGCATACAATTGAAGGCTTTATTTAGCATGATTAGAATGATCTGATTTAGGGCTATTATGCACAGTTTTGTTCGCTAACCTATTTTAGGGGAATTTCGTAGAATCCCTCAAAAAACTGCGATGGTTGACTTTCACAAAACCTTCTCATGAGGCGATGTTTTCGTCAACAAAATCATTCCCCATAGAACAGGAAGTAATTACTAGGTGTCAGGTCTGGACTATAAGATGAACGTTTAAAAACCTCCCAACCAATCTCCCGGAGCTTCTGGCGAGTCACTATCGAAGTGTGCTGCCTGGCGTCGTCCCAGTGAAACATAAATCCTCTATGGACGATTGCTTTTTTTGAAGTGTCCAGTTGTTGGCAATAGAGATCCGAAATAAGAGATTGACCATAGGGGACCATTTCATAATAGATTATATTTCTTGTCAATCTCATCAAAAACATAGTAAAATCTTTCTGACCCTTCAAACATGGCTTAACCACTGTCTGTGCCAAATCACCGATATGCGATCATGACCGTTTTCGCTTGATGTTGTCCTATGTGGGCCACTTTTCATCACCATCAGGGCAGGCGACCCATTAGTTGCCAACACAGATCCATATTAAGAGTTTGGCCGTAGGGAAGCAGTTCATAGTAGAAGATTTCCTATCAATTTCATCAAAAATACAACAAAATCTTTCTGACCCCTGAACATGGCTTGGCCACTGTCTGCGCCAAATCACCGATATTCGACTACGGCTGTTTTCGCTTGACGTTACCCTAAGTGACCCACTTTTCATCACCGTCATGGGCCAGTTTATAGTAGATAATTTCCTGTCAATCTCATCAAAAACATAGCAAAATCTTTTTGACTCCCAAACATAGCTTGGTCACTGTCTGCGCCAAATCAGCGATATCCGACCACGATCGTCTTCGGTTGAGGTTGCCATAAGTGACCCACTTTTCTTCCCATCAGGGCAGGCGGCCCAGAAGTTAGCAATACAGATCCGAATTAATATCTTGATCGTGGGGGACCAATGTAGTAGATGATTTCCTGCCAATCTTATTAAAAACACAACAAAATATTTCTCTGACTCCCAAACATAGCTTGGCTACCGTCTGCGCCAAATCGCAGAGTTTCGACCACGACCGTTTTCGCTTGACGCTACTGTAAGTAACTGACTTTTCATCATCAGTCAGCATCCACTTCAGAAATGGGTCGACAATGTTGCGATTCAGTAGAGCTTGAGATGGAAATTCGGTCATTGAGTGTTTTTTTTTTTGTTAACTCATGTGAAATGAAGTTTCTTTTTGCATTCTGCCTTATTTAAGCGGTTCCAAGTGGTCTCTTGCGCAGTCTTCAACTTGTGAGCAATGACGGTCGAACTTGACGGTTATCATTATTTTATCGTCATTTTCGACAATGCGCCTTCCAGAGTTTGGTACGTCTTTGACATAAAAATGATTGGAATGGAATCGATGAAAACAAAATTGCTCTTGATTGGCTGTAACAGTATCATAACCATGAACAGCATTCACATTTTCAACCCGCTGGATTAAGTTTTTACCTTTATCGAAGAAAAGTTGTGTAATATGGCGTACATTCTCTTTGGTGAAGTCCGTCTTTGTCGCGCTTCTATGCTTCTATGCTTCTATTGAGTAACGCCATCTAGCGTAAACGCAGTTGTACAGCGTGAAAAATTTTGTGTTTCTTTTTACTATATCTTATATAGGGTTATCCATTTGTCGGTTTCAAGTAAAGTTAAATAAAATACACATAAAGCTATGATTTCGATGAAACTTTTATTTCATTATAATGCTTGGACTTTGCGATTATGTACGAAATACAATGCCAAATGATCGCCTTGGAGTGGATCCTCAGCAGTGGATACTTTTGAGGTGGTTTTCGAAAAAAAAATGGTCCAATGACATATGGTCAATATGGTCCACACCATAATGCGCATCAAACATTCACTTTTTCCGGATGCAATGGCTTTTCCACAGTCACTTCTGGGTTCTTCGAGCCCCATATGTGACAATTTTGCCTATTGACGTGAGCACCGAGTGAGAAATGAGCTTCATCGCTTAAGAAAATATTGTGTGATTGAAAGCCAACGTTTGGGTTCTTCGTTAAACGATCCATAATCGTAAATGGCAAACCTTCCACTAAATAAATAACACTTCAGATGACAGGTATTTAACAGCTGATAATCTTGCCAGACCGTTGGTTGTGAAATCACTGAATGGATAACTCTGTATAAAGTTTAGAAAAGATTGGAACAAATTAGCTCCGAAGTAAGTCTTTCCTTCCGAGGTAGTGATTAAGTTTTTTGACGTTGGCCATTTTGACCATCAAATTATTATAATGAATATTAGTCAAAATTATAATGAATGTTTTTTTGTCATTGCCTTTTTCTACCCTCCAAAACGCAGCTTTTTCCGAAATGTTGGTATGTAATCGTCCAATTTTATAAGCGTTTCCATCTCTCAGTACACTACCCTCCTTATTTTGCATAAAACCGCATGTTGCCACGCTACTACTGCTACAGATCGCTTCCATAGCTTCCTACTTTGGTTTTGTGTGTTTTATAAATAAAAACGCTTTGTTGTTTGTTGGCGAAAAAGGTTTATTTGATGTTTTGATTTTCTCTACAGCTCCTGCTGCTCCCGACAACGACTAATGTTGTTGGCTGGCTTATTGATGTTGTTGGCAACGTTGTCGTTGTTGTTTCGATATTGCACTGTGGGTCACCGAAAGGGTTGCCATCGTTGTGTAATTAATTAAAACGCACGGTGTAGTTTAGAAAACAATAAATAAATAGAACGACCGAATGAACGAAGAGTGGGAATTTTAGTGAATGTGTCACTGAACGGTTTCGTTAAGAGTGAGGCCAGCGTGAGCTTGGCAGCATCGTTTTCGTGTGTACGCAGGAATTTAAGTGTGTGTGTGTGTGTGTGTGTGTGTGTGGGAGGCATTGGGTTTTCTTGATAAATTGTATTTATATAGTATGTAAATTTTACAGTTGATTAAATTTTAATTTTAATTCTGTTATTGAATGCCAAACCAGGCAATTTATTTTATGTTGTCTATATGTGGAAGCTTGGCTAGATGCGCTACCGCACACGCTTCCAATCGTTAGTTTCACTCTATTGACTCGTACTGTGTGGAGCTGTTTTGCTGCAGCTGCTGGTGCTTCATTGCACTTTGTACTTTCATCCATTCAGCC
This sequence comes from Philornis downsi, assembly GCA_019455685.1. Classification (NCBI taxonomy): domain Eukaryota; kingdom Metazoa; phylum Arthropoda; class Insecta; order Diptera; family Muscidae; genus Philornis; species Philornis downsi. Next base: position 456,966 of record JAHXMU010000139.1, on the reverse strand, counting down.
ATCCATCCATCCATCCATCCATCGATCTACATATTTCATTGTGTGGCCGTGAAGAGCTGCGGTGCTCAAAGTGCATAAATTAATTTATAACAAAAGTTAGGAAAACTTTAAGTATTTGCTTATCGAAAATGAAATATTTACTTGCTTCTATTCGATTTTGGTTAACATTACAAAAGGGCTGGCTGGTGGCTGCACGCAATTGCAGCGGCAAAGTAATGGAGACAAAAGTTGATTGATTTATTTGAGAAATTTAAATATTCATTCATTCGTGCGTACATGTAAAGTCAAATATTTAATGGAAATTTAAAATGGAAATTCTATGTAAAAGAATTTAAATTACATTCTTTGTATTTTTTGCTCTGAGGTAAACTAAACTACATAAATTGGTTCCCATGGAAATGTGTATGGCAAAGAACACTTATGATTCTGCAAGGGGATTTGAATGTCCTGTGGCAATACAGGACAAAGAGTGGAATGTGCAAATTTACCACTTTACTGCTAAAAAATCTTTCGATACTTGTAACAATTTGTATTCTTTGATATTTTATATTGATGTGAAGAAAATATGTGCGTAATTATTAAACTATCAATGATTTTTGACTTTTTAAGATGTAAGTTTTTCAGGTAGGCAGCACTGGTTGGTAATGGCGTCCAAACGTCATCTGTCAAAGTGAAAAGTGTACAGTATACTCTGCCATTTCATCACGGAAAGACTAACAAACGAGCAACGATTGCAAATCATTGAAATTTATTATCAAAATTCGTGCTCTGTGACAAATGAGCATTGTTTGATACGACCATTTTGTGGTCGTCATAATCGACCTGCTGAATCGACAATTCGTGCTGTTATTTTCAAATTTCACACCAAATTTACTTTGTTGGACATAAAACCATCGACTCGTCTGCGTAGTGTGCGTATCGGAGAAACTATTGCAGCCGTAGCGACCGGTGTTAATGACGATCGTGAAATGTCAATTCGTCGCCGTTGTCAGCGATTGGGCATGTCTTACTCAACCACAAGGATTTTTATTTTTGCCCAAATTGACTGAGTTGAATTTGGTTTACATGTGGTTTCATCAGGACGGTGCAACATGCCACTTTGCTCATGAAACAATGGATATGTTGAGGGATGAATTTGGTGAGCACTTTATCTCTCGATTTGGCCCTGTGTGAGTGGGTCCCCAAGATCTTGCGATTTAACGACTCTTGGTTATTTCTTGTGGAGTTATGTCAAGTCGTTATTCTATGTGGACAAGCTGAATACTATTGAAGCCTTACAGGATAACATAACACGCGTTATTCGTCGAATACAGGCTGAAATACTCGAAAAGGTGACGAAAAATTGGACCTTCCAAATGGAAATTTTGAGACGGAGCCGCGGACAACATTTACATCAAATTATGTTTAAAAATTAAACGGCAAAAACCAATTTATCGATTCCAATAAAAAATTCTGATATATGATGCAAATTTGTGTTTATTCGATTTAAAAAAAAACTACGATTACAAAATCACACTGTATAAATAAACGTGTAACTTGGCCTGGCCGATACAGTCCCCTAAGCAACTTTGTGCGACTCGCAAGTTGTACATGGAAAATGTAGCTGTTTGATTTTTTTTATTAGCAATTCAGTTTGGTTCTTAGAATTTACTATTTCATAGCGGAAAGACTTAGAACCAAACAACACTTTCAGATTATTAACTTTTATTATTAAAATTTCTGCACTGTGAGAAATAATTTGTATGTAAGTTTTGTATAGACTAGAAGTTTATTGGAAATTTCCATTCTAAAATTTGGATATTGTGTCAAGAGGCTATTCCTGATTGAAATTTAAAATATATGGAATTCATGATTCTATGAAATATATCTATATATATAAATATCATTGCATAAAACTGTCCTTGATAGGATGTTTCGAGGATGATCTGTTTCACTTAGGCAGATGCTTAAATTTCAGAAATCAGAATTATTCCATCAAGCTGATTTAAGATATTCTTTTTAACTTATGTTTTGACTATTTATCCCATTACCTACTTAGGTGGTTGCAAAAATAGATATACCAGGTTATCCATTTTTCGGTTTCAAAAGTAGAGCTAAATAAAACGCACAAAAAGCTATGATTTCGATGAAATTTTTATTTTATTATAATGCTTGGACCTTGGATATATACGTATATATACGAAATACAATGTCATTTAAATGACCGCCTGAGAATTGCTTGTAGCAGTGGATCCTGTTAAATTAGTTTTCGACCGCTTTTCACATTTCAGGACGTATCTCGACGATAACTTGACGAATGTTGCTTTTCAAATGCTTCAACGTTTGGGGGTTATCCGCGTAAATATGATCTTTGACGTAGCCCCACAAGAAAAGTCTAACGGCGTCAAATCGCATGATGTTGGTGGCCAATTGACATCACCAAAACGTGAACGTGCGGCCAGTTCATAATATTCAATTGCAGGTCATAGTTGTCCTATTTTGGCGTTTATATTTTGCAAATGTGACAATTACTTTAATAATTAATAATTACCAGTAAATGCTGTAGCAGGACTTGATGAAAAGAGTAAATTTTGAAAATCAGAATTATTCCATCAAGCTGATTTTAGTTATTATTTTTAAGTTTTTTTTTTACTATTTATCCCATTACTTACTTAAGTGGTGGCAAAAATGGATATACCGGGTTATCCATTTTATTAATTCTTGGTTTTGACCGTGATAATCAGGCATAACTATTGAGAAGATGTCACGAGTTGTTGAAGACTGATTTTAGTGATTCGTTTCTTATTACAAAATTAAAAAATCTTTAAAAAAGTTAGATTATGTTTAGACCCAAATACACTCTACATTAGCTTTCGTTTTCATTTGTACCCCAAAATTTATTAAAGTTTTTTGTTAAAAAAATGTGAACTTTTTTTTTTTTTTGCAAAATGTATTCGTATAAAGAATAAGTGAACTTTTATTCCTAAATATAATCTATGTATTTAGGAAAGAACTTTTCTTCTGCCGGAAATTTAAGACCTAACATGAAACTTGAATATTAAAAATAGTCGATTATCATACGGCTATAGCTTTGTATTGAAATTCGGCTTAGCCAGCACACTTTCAGTAACAAAAGTGATATTGTTGGCAGTACGTACATTGCGATGATGCACAGGCCGATGACGGTTTTGGCTTTCCGAAATTCGTCTGAAAAATAAGGATGCAAATTTTTGAAAGTCATTTAAGATGCCATTGTCCTGGTATAAGTTTGGTTGAAGGAGAATTCTTCGTTTAGGCACAGTGGGCAAAAATGTTAACTATCAACATCACATATGACTGAAGATTTTGCCGTTCTGAAATTCGGTTAAAAATAAGGATGCCAATTTTGAAAGTCTTCCAAAATGCTATTGTCCTGTCCTGGTATAAGGTTGGTTGAGGGAGGATTCTTCGTTTAGGCACAGTGGGAGAAAATGTCAACAGGAGGGTATACCAATTGAACCAATTGAAATTGGTGTTCTGAAAAAGTTCTGAAATACTTGTATGCCTAATTTAGGAAATATATGGCATTAGCTATGTCCTGTAGTGATTTTGATTCTCCTACTGTGCTTTAGTCGTGCACAATATCCTATCTCCTAGAAATGAAGAAATCAGCAAGTTTTGGTATTTTAGGAAGTTAATTTACTGAAGTATATAAAGTCTGAAGAGTTTTCCTTGTTTTTTCTTTTAAATTAGTTTGTAGTTTTCTCGAAACCGATTAAATCGTAGTTTTTAAATATATTCTCATGTTTTCGTCTTAACAGAGCTCTGTTCACTCTTTAACAGAGCTCTGTAACCAAAATTTGGTTTGTGCCTTTGCTAGTTAAATTCGAATTTATCTTCACGCACATATATTTTGCCAGTGTTTCAAATCCTAATCCTTCCAACGGAGTTTTGGTTGCCCTATTCTTAACCGCTCATCGTGATCTTAGTATAACATTTTTCGTCTTGGAGCTCTTGGATCCATCCGCACAACAACACACCTTCAAGGCAATCCCTGTTGTTGAAACGATTGACCACATTGATGTCGGTTTATAGCTTATAAAGCTCGTTGTTCATGCGACGCCAATACTCTCCCTTAACGATGATGTGCACGGAGGTTTTGTGGCTGTAGTGGACGAGAGCACCAGCCTTTTTTTACTTCAACCACCATCAGGGCCACGTGACAAGCTGCCCATAACTTTCACATAAAACTATCAATGGAAGTCTCTCACATCCCTAATATAATTTTCTGTCTTGAAAATTGTTAAGTCAGACGACCTCCTAGTTTCCAATCCTTTAATTAAACCGAAACTCCCTGCCAAGATTGCCCATAATGAATTGGAACCTGAGTTTCAAAGAAACTCAAACACATAAAGTGTTTGAAGAGGTAAAAACGTGACCAACTATGCGTCCAACAGTTAACATTCTCTTTATGAATACATTTCTAATACAATCTTCTAAAGGGTGGCGCATAAGCAACGTTAACGGCAACTATATTGGATGTGTTCTTGTGCGTCATTTGGTTTTAACTCGTGAACCAATTGCATCTTATATGGGAAAAGATGTAAAATTCTTTGCAAAGACCGCCTAGCCATCTCTAACTGCTGAGAACGCCGTTTGGTGGAAGTTTCGGGGGTTTCCTCACTCACTTACTTGCACTAGACCAATGGCCACTTCATTTAGAACTGCACGAGGTCTTCCAGCACGCGGAAGATCACAGACAGCCCCTAGTTGCTAAAAGCGCTGAACCAATCGGTAAATTGTTGGAGCGCTAAGAGCATTTTGAACATGAAAGAAATTTCAATATGATCTGAATAATCGAATGCCGACTTTCAAAGTAAAATTGAACAACTTTGGTTCTTTGTTATGTGCGGAGCCTTTCCATCATAATATTCCCAAGTATTATTTAGTTAATTCTGTAAAGAGACGAAAAAGACGACTTGAACAAAAAATGTATTCACTGATCAAATCTTAGCGTTGCTTATGCACCCCCCTATATAAGTGCCAAAATGCTCAATATCTAAATGTCCTTTTTAAGCTATTGTATTTTCGTGTTTCTTTATGTATAACATCCTGTGTGTTTCAATGGAGATGAGCTAGTGGATAGAAAAATTCTAAATCCTTTAGAGAAATTTCCAAAAAAAGATATTTTGGAATTGGCTGAGTATTTCAGAAAAGTCTTTGCGAGAAAGTACGCTATTAAGTGTCCTAATTATTTATTAATTTGAAGGATAATGCATAATTTTTAAACAACTAAGCATGAATAAAGGATGAATTAATATGCTATTTGTTTGATGTTTTAGTTAAGATTAGGAATAAGGTTTAAGAAACTGTGAAGTTGGTGTCGGAAGAGGAGTTTGCTCATTTTGGCACAAATCTATCACCCTGTCTCGTACTATGCTCTCTCGGCTTTATATGTACATTTCCTTTTGTTCGGTTTTTACATTTAAATTATCTAAACCACAAACAGTATTTATGTTTTGTGGCCATTTCGCCATTTAATTGTTCACAGTCATCAATCTTAATTAATTTCATAAACACTTTTGTATCAATTAAATTACTCTGTTTTTTTTCTGTTCAAAACGACGCACAAACTCACATGAACGAAGCCACAAAAGTCCATTTGCAACCACAAATATGTTCAGAATTAAAAAAAAGATATCTTTATTTTACAGCAAAACTTAGTCCCCATTTTAATAAAGAATGCCTTTCAGTCCCCCTCACCAATCCATATTAAATTTCCGGTATTTTTAGAAATAAATGCTGTGTTATGTTGCTGCTCGAAGGACAGAAGGACATCCTTTTTGCGTATGCTAAAGTTTGATTTTATTCGATTCATGTGTGAATGCGAAGGGGAATTGCCCACAAGCAAATACCGCAAACATTTTTTTGGGGGCTTCCCCCAGCATTTCATTGTACCCACAACAATTTAAATCTCCCTTTTATGATGGGGCTCTGGTGCTAAAGGACTCCGTTGGGGAAAACAGAAAAGTTTAACTTCATTAGAAGCAAACAAATAACGACGACGACGACGACAACGATGACGATGACAGGGAACCACAGAATGTATGCAAAATCACGTCTGAAATATGTCCGTGCTAGATGGTAGACTGTTGGTTTTGGTTGCCCACTCTCGTGCTGCTTTTGTTGGGAGAATTGAAACTTTAGCAAAGCATCGGAGAGCGCTGTTGAGAGGCGGGTCAGCAACAACTTTTGATTGTGGAAAAGTCCAAATAATGAAATCCATATGCAATAAATATAAATAGAGGGAATAACTAAAACCTAAATCTTTATCTGACAGTTGCAAACCTTTGTTTAGACATCTATAGTTTGCACAAATTTTGTTCTGAAAAGTTGGTTGCTCAGCAAATATTAGCTGACTAAAACATGAATAGGAAAATTCTATTTTTATTTCTCTGGCTTTTATTCACTTAAGGAATTTTTCGAATAGCTTCACAATTTATGCAATCGAACTGCCATCTAATGCTAGGTAAAGCGATAAGGTGACCAAGTGGAGGAGCATAATTGCCATGCATCTGTTATCGAAACGCTAATTATTATGCTCGAATTTGAATCGAATTTGGCGGCCCAATGAGCCGCTCATCGTAAAAGAAATCAGTATGAAATCACAAACGACGTACTTGCTGACAGGCCGAGGAACATAATTGCCATGCTAGCACCAATGGGTCCTTGGTAAATTTATTGCATCTGTTATCGAAACACAACGTTTTATGCCAGTTTGGTGGTTGCCAAGATCCTAATGAGCCGACGCTCATCGTTAATGAAACCATTTTGAAATTACAAACGGCGTGCTTACTTACTAAATTGGTGGCATCCTTATCTATTATACGCCGCATGTACAAAATAATTACAAACGCTTTGGTCTTCTGCGCTTCTTCTTCAGGTCGTCCCACCAATTTTCCATAGTGTTTCCAAGGAATTTTTAATCGCCCTCATCTGTGTGCCCATCGAGTTCGTTATCGAAAACTTTTTGCACTGGACTAATCTGGTCCATCCGCGCAATATAACCCAGCCGACACAACCGCTATATATTCAAGCGCTTGACCGCGCCGATATCGCTATATAGCTCACACTGCTCATTGTTTGTGCGGCGCCTACGCTCTTCGTTAGCGATGAGGGGTCCACATATTTTATGAAATATTTTCCTCCCAAAGTCTCCTAGCACTGATTCAAGACCCTGCGTTAAACAACGAGACAGGTAAAACCAACGTCAGGTACAGCCGGATTTTTGTTTGGCGAAAAAAAGGCATAAATCGCTTGCTTAGCCCACAGTAACATTTGTTAGCAAGCAATACCATCCTCTTAATCTCCATGGTGATATCATTTGTGTACAGCGTGTTGTTCACAGCGGAACCGAGATTTATGAATTCATACATCGCTGCAAAGTTATAGTTGTCAATGTTCACCCAACGTCCCAATCGGTTAGCGTCCTTGCTGAAACAAATAACTTTGTTTTGTACTCGTGCACCAGCAGACCCATTTTTTTATTTCTTTTTCAATGCTTGAGAAGGCTGCAGTAACATCTTACAATTTTCTGTCAATAATGTCTATAACGTCTGCATACGTGAGTAATATGTGGCCTTTCTTCATAACCATCTCCAACAGCATGTTAAAGTTTGGAAATAGTTTCTTTATTTTTCAACATAGTGTCCTTTTATAATAAGAACTGTTTACAGTAAGAACTCTTAAACTCCTTAACATAGCCATTAACCGCAGACTGCACCTCTTTACTGCTGGCAAATCTTTTACCACCAAGCCCTTTTTTCAAGTTTGGAAATAGAAAATAGTCCAAAGAAGCTAAATCTAGCGAATAAGGTGCGTGATGAAGCAATTCGAACTTTAATACATTAATCGTGGCCATCGCAATAGTGAATGTGAGAACTGATGCATTGTATTGATAGGACATCACTTTCTTTTTCGCCAAATGCGGCCTTTTTCCATAATTCCATCTTCAAAACGCTGCAATAGATTAGCATAATATTCGTCGTTGATGCTTTTTCCCTTCTGAAGATAATCAATTAAAATAATACCATTCCAGTCCACTGCTTTGACTGTTCCTTGGTCTTAGATGTGAAGTGATGGATTCATGCCTCATCCATGGTTATAAATCGACGAAAAGTTTCGACGTTATTGCGGTGAAATATCTCCAAACACTCTATGGAAAATTCACGACGCTGTAGAGGGCAAGCGCGGCACCCATCGTGCGCACAGCTTTCTCAACCGCAAATCTTGGGTCAACATACGATGTATAGCACTTTTTGGAATGCTTATCATTTCAGCTAACTCACGTGGATTTTCTTAACCGTGTCTGGTGTGGACACCTCAGTTGATCGATCACTACGATGTTCGCCTTGAGAACTCGTGCTGACTCGTTTAAACTCTGCTACCCAATATTTTAAAGTCGTAAATAAAGGAGCAGGCTCTCTCAGAGTAGAATCCAGCTCACTTTCAAAATTGGTTGGACTGAGACCTTTTAAATAGACATATTGAATTACATAACTGTGACCACTTTTTTTCTATGTTTACAAATTCACTGAGATCGTTTACTTTTAATAGCTCGAATAAAAATACTAAACAACGTGGCGCTTTGAAACCTAAAACACTTTCGAACAAATTAATTTGTTTTCAAACTACTGTCATCATACTGGAGGTTTGTCATCTCCAAAATCTATACGTCCAATTTTGTCACAACTTAATCTTTGGTCGAATTTGTCGTGCACGAGAAAGCTTGCTTAAAATTCCTTCTTTAAAATATGATTCCTTTGAAATATGATCCCTTTTTATAATATTATTATCATTTGTTTGTTAATTGAAAGCAATATGGGACTGTATTTGATAACTACTAACAACTCCCATTTATAAAGGGTGGCGCACATTGTAGGCATTATTGAAAAACGCCACAAAAAATTTTATTTGCCATTTGAAAAACAAAGTAAGTTGTTATACTACGTATGGGAGAAGCGGTTTTGACACGCTCGCTTATCTGCTGATGAATCGAAAACCCGCCAACGCCAATGTGGACTATACAATTCATGGTCGTAGGCCGAATTTATGGCTCTTAACTTACGCTTGTTCGCACTTCGAAGCAATGAAATAATTTGCAATAAATCTTCCTGTTGGTTGATTTTTCCTTTTGAAACTAATCAATGTGAGTAAAGTCGAAAGCAACCGAGAAACAACTTTCGACATTGCGTCGTTGATCTAGAGGGTCATTTGGTTTTTTTCGACGCCAATTCATCCAGAGAAGCTAAACATTTTGAGTCTAGCTTGAGTTCTAGAGTATTTTGATCGTACGATTTAAGTTGTCATACCACTAAGTTTGTGCTCAATCGTGAGCAAACGCGGCCTGCATTCCGCGTATAGCTTTTCCATACCTAATCGACCATACATGGGAAAGAGAAAGGGGAAAATAGCATTCGCACAACATATATTAAATACTGGACAAACTGCAGATTTTGACAAAGTAAAAATTCTGGACAAATGGGACAGAGAGAAAAAACGATGTATCATCGAAAGCTTACGAGTACAACAAAAGAGAGAGAGAGAGAGAGAGAGAAAACGATGGCTTTAAAGGAAGACATCGACAAAATTAGTTAATGTACTTGTTTTGTAATGTTCAAAATTCGTGTTATTATGATTTAATCTATGTGGACGCTAAATAGTCCTGTCAATGTAAGTTATATCGATGCTCTTTTTCACTCATTTTTTCCACTTTTTAAAACTTTTTTTAAAATGCTGTAACCACTCACGACTAGAACGAGAAAACAAGTAAATAATAGTAAACAGTTTGGAGAACGGGTGGGAGAAAGTTATGATGGTGTTTGCAGTAACTCTACATCATGAGAACTGTGAATGGCATGGTGAACTAATGAATTAACCAAACGAACTTTCCGAACTACCCAATATTAAAAAGTCGGTTGTTGTTATACCAAATATCAGGCAGGAAATTTCAATTCATATACATCCAATTATAGATTGGCATGAAGTGTGTGTTTACTACAAAGTTCAATAAGCAAGTTATTGAAAACGGCTGGGAGAGCTTCCATATTACCCACGTTGTCTTTGCTATATCTTTGTAATGATTTCTTACGCAAAAATTTCCTCGTTTTCTCTTGCCATCAAAATTTAGTAGTTTTTTCTCCACCAAACAATTCTATCAAAAGGCATTAAGTAATGGGGACGATAAAAACTTGACATTACGACACGGATTGTAATCAGTTATTGACCTTTCCTTAAAATACATTTCATTCTTTATGTTAATGATATTGTTTGTCTCACTTTATAGATAGCCATGTCCACCAAAATTACGAAACAACACCGAAGTTTTGAACTTATACCGCATAAAAAAATGTCAAGTTCATTAATAGTGAGCGATTTCGTTGCAGTATTTTTTTACTAACCTGCACAAGAAAAAGTGGAGGAGGTAAAACGGAATTTGCGTCATCTGTTGTATTATAAAATGTTATTCCTTTTAGTCCTTTCCTCCAAATGCATATTTCTTACCGTCTGCTGCAGTTGACTTGAAATTCTCTTCAAATATTAATGACATGTTAAGCGTTCTGAATTATTTATTGTACCCAAAAAAAAGTATTGTCTGGTGGAATATATCTAGAAGAGATATCCTTTTGTCCTTATCGCTACAGTAGTTTGGGAAAAATTATATCCACAAAAAAAGTCGTCTAGAGATGGGGATTTTTTCGGTACGATGCCATCTAATGCACTCTTATGTTTTCGTTGTAATTTGGTACAGATGTCGTAATGTAAGATGTATGAGATAAGGTGTTAAATTACCTGCTCAAATGTGCGAAGATGGTATAATAATTGTAGGTCGGATAGAGACCAGGAAGTGTATAAAATTTATGGTATGGGCGGAGAGGTGTTGTTTTAACGGATGAAAATCGAGTTTGCAATGACTTTTGATAGTGGTTTTTATTTTATGTGTGGGTCCACAACAGTGCGAGCAACATTTTTTTTACGGTGCGACATTTTCATAAACAGAATTGGTGATTATCATAGCTGACCTAGAAGAACTTATACATATTGTTAAAATGTTTATCAACCAATGGACAGGAACTCATTGCTTCTACTAAGATGATACATTTACCTTTGATTTCCTTGGTTTCTAACTTATACTGCTCATTCCATCCATTCCTCCTTCAACATCTAACGAACTGATTACACCAAATACCTTCATTGGCATCATCAAGACAATAATGCACAATTTTTGAAGAAAAATTACACTTGTGATAAGTTAAAAACATTAAAAATGAAAATACTTGAGTGCTTCTTGCCAAAAGTGCCAGACAGACGATGAGACAAAAACCAAGAAATTTGTGGCTTAAGCTTCCACTCTAGTCCATTGCAATTGCTTTGCGCCATAGCAACATTTTCCTACTCTAGGTAAATATTAAAAATTGTTGCTAGTTAATTCCTTACAACGACAACAGCAACAACAACTACCTCCTCCTTCATATTATAATCAAGGTAAGGAGAGCAACAGAAACAACAGCACCAATGTCTGGATCTACGTTTCGAACAACGTTGCTGTATGCAGCAGCACCAGCAGCAGCTTCCAACCATCGTTCAGTTAAGAAAACAAAAGAGGAAATATGAGAGGAAAGTGTTAAAAGCTGCAACTTAAGATTTACTTACAAAATGGCTTTCAGCATCTTTAACTTGTTTGAAGGAGGAAAAGCGTTTTTATTCTTTGCTTCCTTTGATCGTAATGGTAGGACGAGAGGCTATATTTGAACATTTTGGTAGTTGCCGCATAGGAATGTTTTGTAAAGATGAATTCGTCTCACCTGAAGTGAGAAATTCTTTAAGCAAATATTTGTTAAAAGGTTATTATTAGGTTTTAATTAAACGTTTGTTAGGAATTTATTTTTGAATAGTGGGAATTGTGGTGTTGCTTAACAGTTAATATGGATTGGTTTTAAGGTATGCGATAACGATATTTATATGACAACTCAGTCGTACAGAGATGGTCGCTTTCTCAACTGTTTAGAAATGTGCATCCGTACTATTTCAGGAGTTCCTAGAACATTTTCTAATTGCAACAGCGAAACAGGGGCAATTGTTTTGGCAAATCATAAACAAATTTCTCAGCAAACAAGAAACTTTTGCCTTAGTGAACTGGAGGCAATTCTCCGAGGAAACAAGAGACAATTCTTTTAACGAAGCAGAAACAATTTTCTCAGCGAACTGTAATGAACCAAAGACAATTCGCCTCGCGAACTAGAAATGCTATTGTCATAGTGAATCAGATGCAATTTTTGTCGACGAAGCAGTGCAAATTGTCGCAGCAAAACATTTGTCTCAGCCAACAAGGAATAATTGTTCAAGCTACCCCAGGAGAGTTGTCTCAGCGAATAAAAGCAAATGCTTCAGCGGAACAGGCACAAATGTCTGAAAGAACTACTGGTAATTTTCTCTACGAATGAGATGTACATATATGCGTTGGAGACTACTTTCTCTCCGAAACAGAAACAATTTTCTTGACGAACAATGACTAGCATCTCATTGAATCAGAGGCCAGTGTCTTAGCTGGCCACAGACCAGCGGTTCAGCGAACCGGAGACCAGAGAACCAGATCCCAATGCTTAAGCGGACCAGAAAGCGTGTCTCAGTGAATTAGAGGTAATTGAATTGGCCTCAACGGCCAGTATATAGAGGCGATTACAGACTACAAACTCAGAGGGACGGGGAGTGTCTCAGTGAATCAGAGGTAATTGAAGTAGCCTCAGCGTTCCGGACATATAGGCGATTAGAGACAATAAACTCAGAGGATCTGAAACAAATGGCGATTAGGGACAACTGTTTGAGTGAACCGGAGGCAATTGTCTCAGCGGACGAGAGACAATTGTCTCAGCGGAAGGGAAACAATTGTCTCAGCGGATGGGAGAAAATTGTTTCAGCAGGCGAGAGACAATTGCCACAGCGAATGAGAGACAATTGTCTCAGCGAATGGGAGAAAATTGTCTCAGCGAAAGAAAGACAATTGTCTCAGCGGACTAGCATCTCACAGAATCAGAGACCAGTGTCTCAGCGGGCCACAGACCAGCGCTTCAGCGAACCGGAGACTAGTATTTCAAAGAACCAGATCCTAATGTTTAAGCGAACTGGATAGCAGTGTCTCAGCGAATCAGAGATAATTGAAGTAGCCTCAGCGGCCTGGATGTGCAGGCGATTAGAGACAAAAAACTCAGAGGATCATAAACAAACGGGGATCAGGGGCAAATGTTTGATTTGACCAGAGGAAATTGTCCCAACGGACGAGAGGCAATTGTCTCAGCGGACGAGATGCGATTGTTTCAGGGGACGAGAGGAATTGTCTCAGCGGACGAGGGAAAATTGTCTCAGCGGATGAGAGGCAATTGTCTGAGCGGGCGAGAAACAATTTTCTCAGCCAACGAGAGACAATTGTCTTAGCAAGCCAGAGACAGTTGTCTCAGCGAACCAGAGGCAATTGTCTCAGCATATCAAAGGCAAATTAACTCAGCGGATCAGAGACTAAACTCTTAGCGAACTATTGATGATTAACTCAACGAATCTGAGAAAATTTTCTCAGCAGAGAAAGTGCAAACATTTCTACGAATTAGACACAATTATCTCAGCGGCAGACACTGTTATTTCAGCAAACCAGAGCCTCAGCGAAACAGAGATAATTGTTTCAGCGGCCCAGAGACATTTGTCTCAAAGAACTCGAGGCAGAGTATAAGATGTAGTTGTTCTAGTGGAAACAAGACAATTGTTTTAGCGAACCAGAAACAATTGCCTTAAATAGTAATCTCAGCGAGTCATATGTAAGAGTTTTATCGGTCCAGAGATTTTAGTCTTAACGTACCAGAGACTGCAGTCTCGTATTATTAGAGGCAGTAATCTTATGGAAACAAAGGCTCCGGTTTCAATTTACCGGATACAATCGGAGACAATTCTCACTGGAAACTAGAGACTGGAGTCTTAGGGGACCATAGGACAGTACTTTCATGGGATTAGAGGCATTGGCCTCAACTAACTAAATGTAGATATGGCAGCTAACCAGAGACAATTGTCTCAGGGAGGCGAATGTTCTCGGCGTAAAATAGGTAATTTTCTCAGTGGACAAAAGATTATTGTCTCAATGGGGCAGAGCCAATAGCCTCAGCAGATTACAGTTTATAGTCTCCGAGAAATAGAGAAGTTGGTCTCGGGAGAACCAATGTAGACTAGAAATAGTAGTCATGACGAAGACAATACACGCAGATGCAATTGCAATTGGTACGAGATAGAAATAAATATCACTGGTTGCCTGTAATAATTTTCTCTGGTCAGTTGAGTAATATTTGCCTCTTGTTAACTGATACTCAATTGTCTTCGGCCAGCTGAGAGACAGTTGCCTCTGATTAGCACAGAGGCAATTTTCGTCTAATTATCTTCACTATGCCCGTAATTAGGTTCGTTTTCTTTTTTGTTTTTGTCACGCAGAGACATTGTTCTATTGTTACTGTTCTATCTTATGTGAGAGACAATGAGGTTTAGTAATTCATCTCTTAATGTATTGATAACAAAATCAATTATTGTATAAGCTGTATAATTACATTGGTGTTTAGTTGTCACAGCCACTGCATTCTCCAGTCAGTGGATTAAACTTATTTTATACAATCACATCACATTTTTTTAGTCCTTTCACTCCATTGCTGCTAATCGGTTATCTAATCAATAAAACTTATGCAATATCATCATAAAATGCTATTTTAATTCAGTATCGTTGTAATATCCTCTCACTCTGTCTCTCTCTCCTCTTGTCTTTTCAGTTAAAACTGAAGTGAAAACGCCGGTGTAAAATAAGCTGACAAACATATTGAAATGAGTCCAATTAAAATATTCACACGATTTGAAAAACAAAGAAAAAAAAACGAAATGCTGCAGAAAAAAAACCTAGTAAAATTACCGTAATTCCAATGCCAATTAATTGACATAACAAACCGATTATTATGAACACTACAAATCCGCATAAAATTGCAGCACAACAACGTCGAAAATTTGCATATTTACGCCCAGGGAGGGGAGAAATAACGCGCTTTACGAAAAGGTAAATATGCTGGAAAAAAATTTTAATATGTTTTCAAATATTTGACACATACACTTACATATATATGGTATATATAGTGCATACACAGAGATTTGCAGACACAACAAAACTATTAATACATATTACAAATATCAAATTAAAATTGATTGACACGCTGTCTGACAGCTGTGGCGAGGCTTAAGCGACGTGGCCAAGAGACTCTGACGGGATATACTCACAAATTTGTGTGTTTAGTTTGTTACCTGCATATAGGGGTAAGTCTTTATTGGGCTTAAACGTTTGAGAGTTTGGGGGCCATTCGCTTAATACGACCACAGAAGTGATTACCAAGTTAACGAATTATGTTCGTTGAGAAGTTATGAGTGCCGTGGCGAAGAGTTGCCAAGATAGTGAGATACGTGTCTGTAACTGAAAATAGTGGAAAACACTATCTACACATGGTTTTTTGCTGTTTGATTTATGTAAATCCGGCAATCCTGTAGACTATTAACTGCGTTTCCTTACTAGCCTCACTACTGTTTAGGAAAAGTAGAAATGGGATCCAGACGGTTTTTGTCAAAATATCTGTGCTCACAAATTACTCAACTGGTTTTTCAAAAAATCGTTATTATGGGAATTCATGTAGGAAATTTTGAAATCGTTATTCTACGACAACGTTTAAACCAAAGATGTTTGCAATAATAAGATAGCGCCGTATACAGATCAAAATTTGGAGATATTGAGTAATTTTTGAAAATTCGTTGATTTGAAAAATTGCTATAACTAATGAAATACATCGAATTTGAGAATTGTGATTGGACATATAGATGTACGTCAAAATAAATACTACAGGGTGGCGCAATAGAACGTGCATATTGCATCATCTTTTTTTGCGGGGTAGAAAAGGCGGGAGCGACTACATCGTTGGGTTGGCGGGCTCATGGAGTTTTAGTCGCTATGAATCACTTCAACGGGAAGCGTCGCACATTTTGCGTGCGCGCATTTTACGAGAACTCTCGTTCATATATTGCTACTAGGCGACTATATTGTGCTGGATATGGACTACGGCGAATCAGTGAAGCTCTGAGTGCTAATTTAATTAAAATATGGGTAAAGCGTTTTGAAGAGACCGGTTCAACATTTCAACCACAAGCAAATGGTCGCCCAAAAACATCTACGACCGAAGGCAATGTTGAGAGAGTTATGGAGTCAGTACGAGGAAATCCACAAATGTCGACTCGCAAGAGGTCGTCTGTCTTACAATTATCGCGACGAAGTTTGCAATGAATTTTAACATTGGATCTTAAACTGCATCCATATAAGCTGCAATTAACACAAGAATTGAAAGAGTCTGATTTCATAGCAAGGCTCGCATTTGCTAATGAAATGCTTAATCCATTTTCCAATTTTGACAATATCCTTTTCTCTGACGAGGCTCATTTCCTTATGAATGGGTTCGTAAACCGTCAAAATTGTCGTTACTGGAACAGTGAAAATTCCAAAATCAAACACCAGAAACCATTGCATAGTCCTAAAGTGACAGTATGGGCAGCAATCTCTGACAGAGGAATAATTGGTCCTTTTTTTCGAAAATGCGCGGGGCCAAAACGTCACTGTTAATACGAAACGCTATGTTGAGATGTTGGACGGATTTTTGGCTCCAGAAATTGAAAGTTCAAGAATAGTGAATTCCAGAACTTGGTTCCAACAAGATGGAGCTACCTGTCACACAATAATAATAATAACGAACAAACTCGATTTTGTTCTAGCTCCACCACCTAGATCGTTTTTCATTCTAACCGCATATATATTTTCATGCAGTCTTGTGAAAAGCTCCTAGCATAGACTCAAAAAATAATTTTCTTTAGTCTTTGTATATTCGAGATTTGCCAAATTCTACAAAGAAAAATGAATGAGATCTAAATATGGAAATTTTTGTCCCCTGCCTAGGAAATCAAATTTTTATTTTTATGATCATCTTGGTTTATCAGTCCGTTTGTGAGAAATATAAATATTCATCTGAAATAGAGTATGTCTCAATTGTCGTAAAACCCTGCATCCACTTATGGATGTTTGCCCGTCCGTTCGTTGGAGGCAGCGTTCGTTTTTGGTAATATCCTGAAAATTTCCATAAAATATATTATATTCGTGGGCGGGTATGTTCAAAATTCAGCAAGGTTGGCTCTGTAGGAAAGATTGCCTGTATGAGACTGAACTCGTCCCTAAAAAATGAGATTATTTTTACGATTTTTTTTTAACAATTTTCTAATGATTAATTAATCAATTACAAATGTATACAAATTCCATTCTCACAATCAGAGACCTTACACGCATTCTATGTTTAGACTCATTTAACCGATTTTCCAGTTGAAAGACGATTCCGAACGTCAGTTGGAGAAGCATTTGCTAGACTAATCACTTGTTCGACTGCTCAAAGTCTTTGTCAGACACTTCGCTCACTAACCTATAAAAGATAGTTGCATGTTCCAATCACAATGTCACGGCCGACCCCATTTTAATATACAGATACTGAAAAAAAAATCATTCTAATTGATTTACTTCTGTAAAGGAACGCCCTAATGGTAGACATGGTTATTGCAAAATGGTAAAAAATACGAATTTTTAGTGCATAAACGAAGTAAGTCGTTATGCAAAAGAAGAGGACCTGACCGACCGTTTAAGTAATGATAAGTCTGTACATTGGCAGCTACTCCATAGACCAATGGAGTCACAGGTCCAGTAGGAAAAAATCTTTGCCCATTCAAAGATTGAATTGGATTAAAGGACGTTTTTAGTTTTTCCAACAACTTTTCCGTTCACTCACTAATCAAAAAGATATTTAATGGTAATTTGGTGGATAGATGCTGGAAAAAAACATTGCCTTATTATAGGTATTTCTTGGGAAAAAGGACAAAGTAGGCACTGTATATAAGAAGAAGCATTTCTGCGCTTCATATACGATATATACATTTATTTATGCTATCACTGGCCGGGACAGATCATATTATAACTATAGATTTGCTTGGCTCACAAATTCAGGGGTTCTTTGCTATTTCGATAAACAATCTTTATGCTAAACCAGTAGTTTTGAAATGGATCAAAGGGAATATTTCAGAAAATACTCCAGAATGGAAAAACTCTATTAATGTGTTACCCGATGCCAGGGTGGCGTCAAGCATGTTAGGCCTGATAATAGAGAGAGAGAGAGAGAGAGAGAGAGATAGATGATGCCACATGTCAAGATGGCATAAACCTCAGTTGTAGCTGCTTCCACTAAACTATAGTCACAACTGTACCACATACGAGTATATCGGCCATATGGCAATTTTATCATTAATCTCACCCACAAGCGCCATGGAGGTCACCTCATTGGCCTTCCCGCGTTCTTTGTGAATCAATATTCAATATTCAATCGTAACGATCGTAGCGAATGAACTAACTATCACACTATTAGTCTTTTACCTGTCGCTTATAACATTCTGTCTGTCTGTTCTATTTGACCTGTTTGGACGTTGCCAGCGCGGCGTTAGACCTGATAAATCCCCAACTGAACAGGTATTCAAATCGCGTGAGAAGACCAAGGAAGATCCGATCGACACATCACTTTTTCATTACCTATACAGTTGTCTTCGATAATCCGATATGGAAAAACTTTATGAAGTTATATCTGACTCTATTATTTCTGGAAATCTTACGTCTTCGTAAATATAGGCTAACCAAAGGAAGATCTAAAAAGGACAACAGTCTATTGAGAAATCTCAACAACATACTGTTGTACGCGATCGTGATAGTTAACACACCTCATACCAGTTTTAACAAACAAAACAGCTAGCCATTATTGCAGCTTTCTCAAGCATTGAAAAGTAATCGGCAAAAGTGGATGTGGTGGTTAGAAAGCACAAAACCAGGTTATTTCTTTCGATACTTGCATATGCTTATGATATAGAAGTCATTGTTAGAAAATTGCGGGACATTACTGCAGCTTTCTCAAGCATTGAAAAGTAGTTGGCAAAAGTGGAGCTGGTGATTAGAAACTACAAAACCAGATTATTTTTTTTGATACTTGCATATGCTTATGATACAGAAGTCATTGTTGGAAAACTGCGGGACATTACTGCAGTTGTCCCAAGCATTCAGATTTAGTCAGCAAAAGTGGGTCTAGTGGTTAGAAAGTACAGAACCAGGATGTTTCTTTCGGTACTTCATATGCTAATGGTAAAGAAATCATTGCCAGAAAAGTGGATCTGGCGGTTAGAGAGTACAAAAACCAGGTTACTTCTTTCGCTGCTAGCGTATGCTAATGATATTGAAATCATAGTCAGAAAACTGCAAGACATTACTGCAGCTTTCTCAAGCATTGAAAAGTGGTTAGCAAAAGTGGATTTTGTGGTTGCAAAGTACAAAACCAGGTTATTTCTTTCGGTACCTTATTTGCTAATGATATAGAAATCATTGCCAGAAAACTGCGAGACATTACTGCAGTTTTCTCAAACATTGAAAAGTAGTCAGCAAAAGTTGGTCTGGTGGTTAGAAAGTACAATAGGAGATTATTACTTTTGACGGACAACGAATCTACTCGTATGGACGCTGTGTAAATGTTGACAACTATAAATTTGAATTGATCAATAATCAGAAGAAGAGTATTACCTATAAATACTTGGGCTTACCAAGTGAAATAATATGAAAGCCCTCTCAAAACGAAGAAAAATAGTAGTGTGGCGGACACTATTACTATCTGGAGCAGTAACAGTTCTGGAAGCCTTCGCCAGAAATACTCCGAGAAATATGTGAACATATCATCGTCAACGGAGAGTATTTGCGTCGCATGAACGATGAAACTGTATGGATTATATGCTGACATCTACGTTGCCATGTTGATCGAAATACAGCGATTGCGTTTGCGGGATCGTTGTGTGCAGATGGACTCAAATGCCGAATGATGGATCAGGATTTGTATACTATTCACCATCTAAAGAAGGAAAAGATCAGCTGTACATATGCGAATTTTAATCAAATCGGTGAAACCAATAAGGAATATCAAATCTGTCTCCACTAATTTTTCAACTACATTAAATTCATTAATAATTTAATGCAATGAATAATACAATTTAAGAGCTGAACAACTTTAATGGCGTAATTAAATGGCGTAATTATGTTATCATGCAAAGCGATTGAATTTCTGGTCCCAGTACACAATAAATGTGACTAACTTCATATGGCCAATTCTTTGCTCGTCAAGTGCAGAGTTCACCAGAAGAATTTTCATTTATATTCTTAAAAGTAGTGGCAACTCTTGGTGATTAAAATAACGATTCAAACCATTTATCATAAGCAAAAAATAATCCACCACACTAAGCCATAAAATAATAATAATACGAAAATGTCAATCAAATCAGAATCAGGGGAAAAATAAACAACAGGAATGTGGCAACAGCCAGAGCCAAGACTAGAGTATGTAAATGATATCTGGCTGATATCGAAACGAAGAATGAGAAGAGGCAACTAATAATAAAACAACATGAACATGGTGAAGCTGAAAGCGAATACAAGTGAGAGAGTTAAAAAGTAGTCAACGTAACTACTACACACACACACACTACATACAAATGAATAACAGTATTTGGTCTTGTCAGGTGAACAAAAGCTGGAAAATAAGAAAAGAAAGCGAAGAATGGAAAGCAAAGAAATGTGTCTGAAACAAGCGACGTTCAAAGAAAACATTAGAAAAATCCAATTTGCCCAGTCAGCAGTGATAGTAACTGGCGTAGCTCAATTTTTAACAATCTAAAATTTAATAATATTCAAATGTTTACGTGGCATTGTTGTCATTGGTTGCTGTTGCCTGTCGTTCCCCTTGTGGGATGTCATTGTCAGTGTCACGATGTTGTGGCTGATGCCTAAGATTGTTGTATGCGTGTGCGTTTGTATGCGTTGTGTTATTATTATGGTAGCCCGGAAGTGGCGGAAATGTAGCCACCATGTTGCCATATTAAGCAAAAGTAAACAAATGCTACACTTCCTTAGCACAAAACAATCCACGCGCAGACATAAAATGCCTCAGAATTTGGATGCCACTGTAGTGTCAGGATAATAAATATAAACAACAAATTTGTAGCATTCACTTAGTCTGTATGTCTGTACAATTTGGCAAAGAGGAAAAAAGTTATGGGAGTTTCTTGGATTTATATAGGAGTAACTATTTTTTCAAGTGCACCAGCAAAGGAAAATTGAAATTTATCAATATTATTGAAATTTTTGTGATTTGTTACACCACTGTTGCCATGCAAGCCGTCATGTAAATACGGTTTCGATTGCTCATTAGGTAAACATTTCACAACAAAGCATTTGAAACCACTTGAACAAGGCTGGATACAAAGAGAAACTCGATGTATGGATGACACGCGAGTTAACGCGAAAAAAAAACACCATGGGCTGAACTTCCTTTTACACATCGCAGCAAAATTGACCCATTTCTGAAGCGAATAATGACTGGCGATGAAAAATGGATTATTTATGACAACATTAAGCGAAAACGGAAGTTTGTGCTGAGCCGGTGTAAACTGTGATCAATTCAGGATTGCCGGTCAGGACAGTTTTTCAATGCGTTTGGTGGGATTGACTCAGAAATCATCTACTATGAGCAGCTTGCCTACGACCTAATTATTATTTTTGACTGTCAACAATTAGGCGAAAGATTTATTCGACATCTGAAGAGAAGCCAGGGTTTGTTGCATCCCTGGTACGAGCATCATGCGTGTTGTTGGTTGAAACCACAATCGCTGGTTGAGTCTTCGTACTTGAATGTGGGGTTGCATTGCAACCTAGTGCTACAGATCCATAAAGCAGCTGATATGATAATATAGGCCTCACCTCTGCCAATAGGGATTATATTCCATACTAGCATAACCAATTTGCTACCTCCTGGCTGGAAGAAAGGGCCGACAATTGCGATAGCTTGCTTCTTCTGTTCTTAGATAGTCCAAGTTTATTTGGACATCCCGGAGACTTACGTAAAACATCCGCGGACTCTGTCAACAATTAGACCATCCGAAGGAAGCAACCGCCCAGAAGCGACAAGCTTTTGCCAATAGGAGAATACAATACAGTACAGCTCCAGGCCACACACAGCGACAGTGACTCATCAGAAACTTTGGGAGGTCCTTATGCATCCACCTTATAATCCGGACCTTATACAAAGTGACTGTCAACTGTCCCTGTCTATGGAGAATGATTTGTGAAAAATTTGACCCAAGAGAAGTTTGTGAAAACCAACTGTCCTAATTTTATGCCAATAGGGATTAGGTTTCTTTCTACAGGGTGATTTTTTTAATCGTAGTTTTTTTTTAAATCGAATAAAATACTCAAATTGTCATCATACATTAAATGACAGCTTGTTGCCATTTTGTAGGTAATCCCATTAAATATGGTGATTTTTTAAGATTTAAGTTTATCAGGTTGGCGGCGTCCAAGCGTCATCTGTCAAAGTGAAAAGTGTGCAGTATACTCTACTACTCTGAGTAGAGATCATTTTGGCCAAACTTCAGTACGAACGGTTATATCCTCCACAACTTTATGTGAATCTTCGCTATATAAGTTTTTTCTTATGCTACGCATGGAGACACATGATTCGCAATGTATCCAAGTATAACATAAATTAGAAATTAAGCCCGATATTTCGTTGCCAGAACAAATCATACAAATTCCGTTTTTCCCAATTTATTCGCCGTAACCCCTCAAAAACCGCCCCTTAGGCATGCATATTTTGTTTCCCCCTCCCCCACCTAATTTCCCCATCGTAAACCGCTGACAAACATTTAAAACCCACCATTTAGATGCTACAACAAAAGGGACTAACATAAAATCCTTTTTATGTGCAGTATACTCTGCTATTTCATCATGGAAAGACTAACAAACGAGCAACGATTGCAAATCGTTGTAATTTATTATCAAAATTCGTGCTCTCTGACAAATGAGCATCGTTTGACACGACCATTTTGTGGTCGTCATAATCAACTCGCTGAATCAACAATTTGTGCTGTTATCTCCAAATTTCGCACCAAATTTACTTTGTTGGACATAAAACCATCAACTCGCATGCGTAGAGTGCGTACCGAAGAAAATACTGCAGCCGTAGCGGCCAGTGTTAATGACGATCGTGAAATGTCAATTCGTCGCCGTTCTCAGCGATTAGGCATGTGTTACTCAATCACAAGGAAAATTTTACACGTCGATTTGGGTTTGAATGCCTATAGAATTCAAGTCACGCAAGAATTCAAGCCGAAAAAATTGACCTACCTACAACGTCTAATTTTTGGTGAATGGGTCTTACAAAAGCTCAAGGAAAATTCGCTGTTTGATCCAAAAATTGTGTTCAGCGATGAGGCTCATTTCTTGCTGAACGGATACGTTCGTACGCAAGCAAAGCTGTCGTATCTAGAGTGATGAACAGCCATATGCCATACATGAATTACCGATGCATCCCGAAAAAACGACAGTCTGGTGCGGCTTATGGACTGGCGGCATCATCGGTCCATTTTTCTTCAAAGACGACCGTGAAAGAAACGTTACCGTCGTCAACAACGAACGATATCGAGCCATGATACGTGAGTTTTTTTTGCCCAATGGCTAAGTTGAACTTGGTTGACATGTGGTTTCATCAGGACGGTGCAAGATGCCACATTGCTCGTGAAACAATGGATATGTTGAGGGATGAATTTGGTGAGCAGCTTATCTCTCGATTTGGTCCTGTGCTTTGGCCCCCATGATCTTGCGGCTTAACGCCTCTTGATTATTTCTTGTGGGGTTATGTCAAGTCGTTAGTCTATGTGGACAAGCCGAATACTATTGAAGCCTTACAGGACAACATAACACGCGTTATTCGTGGAATACAGGGCGAAATGTTCGAAAAAGTGATGAAAAATTGGACCTTTCGAATGGACATTTTGAGGCGGAGCCGCGGACAACATGAAATTATCTTTAAAAATTAAATGGCAAAGACTAATTTATCGAAAAAAACTACGATTAAAAAATCACTTTTTACACCTTACTACTAAATTTTTTGACAATCGGCCAGTTATTTTGGCCGCCGGAAATAATTTTATAAAAAGTACATCATTCAAGTACAGCATCAAATCGCGTTTATGTACCTCCAATAGTTCATGAGGTATGGCCACTAAAATGATAAATAGTGCGGGTGGTGCAACATGAGCCTTTTATCAACCTTAACCTAATACAACATATTAGAATTTCGTGATTGATAATGGGTGTTAAATTCTTATGACTTTGATAGCTACAACGATTTTTTTTTAATGAATGTGACATCGCCTTCTTTTTAATGGAACATAATTCTTCCTAAATCAGTAGCATATGTATGAAATCGCATATTTGTACCTTTGAATTTTTCATAAGATCCTGCAGTTATTGTTTTTAATTTTGTGGGCGGTTCCACGCCTCTTTTTCCCCATCTCAGACTAATATAACTTAAGATAATTTTGTAATTAATGGTGATATTCTGTTGCATTTTAACGATGATCGGTCGATTGGGCCACTGTAAGAGAGTTTTAAAATGGGGCTGGACACCGCCCAATTTTTATTCCAAAATATTTTCATTTATGCCCGCAGCCTGTGTTGCCAGAACTTAATAACGAAAAACACAAAACTTTAGCAAAAACAATCTGAACTAGGCTAAAAAAAAAAACACAGAAAATAGCAATTTTTTTAAAGAAAGTTTATGTGCATTGATCAGAGGTATGCTATAAGTTGAAACTTTATTCATACTAAACGTTTTCTGGGATAAAATATATATTTAAAATCCAATTCGATTCAAGAATTCATAATCATCATTCAGTTGGTATCATTTCCTTTCCGTTTTGCAATTAGATTCAATTAACTTAGGATAGAATTTGAAACAGTATTATTTATTTGCTAGTAAAGTGTTGGCCGATGAAAACAATTTCTATGGCCAAGGCCATATGACAGCTTTTCTAAAACGTAATTTTTGATTAACAGGTTATTTACTTCGATTAATGTACCGGGTTATCCATTTCTCGGTTTCAAAAAAAAGTTAAATGAAACACACATGAAGCTATGATTTTGATGAAACTTTTATTGCATTACAATGTTTGAACCTTGTCATTATGTACGAAACACAATGACATTCAAATGACCGCCTCAGGATAGGTTGCAGCAGTGGTTCCTTTTGAGGTAGTCTTCGAAAAAATACGGCCCAATGATACCTCCAAACCACAATACGCACCAAACAGTAACTTTTTTCCGGATGCAATAGCTTTTCCACAATCACTTGTGGGTTCTTCGAGCCCTATAATTTTGCTGGTTGACGTAATCCCCGAGTGAGAAATGAGCTTCATCGCTGAAGAAAAGATTTGTTCGATCGAAAGCTCACATTTGAATCACCATTTTTGTAATAAGTTTTAACTATTTTTACGTTTTTTTTTCGGTTGTTCATATTCGTAAATGGCAAACATTTCACTAAGCAAATAACACTTTAGAAGATAGCTATTTAACAGCTGCCAGTCCTGCCAGACCGACGGTTTTGACAACACTATATGGATTACGCTATGTTATAGTTCTTTAATTAAAAACGATATAGGTTGAATGAAATGTGGGGAATAAAAAACTAGAAAAATAATATAGAATAGAGTTCATATGAGAAGAGATCTATTTGGCCAGACTTCAGTACGAACGGTTATATCCTCCACAACTTTATGTGAATCTTCCTGTAAGCTATATAAGTTTTTTCTTATGCTACGCATGGAGACATATAATTCGCAACGCTTCCAAGTATAACATAAATTAGAAATTAAGCCCGATATTTCGTTGCCAGAACAAGTCATACAAATTCCGTTTTTCCCAATGTATTCGCCGTAACTCCTTAAATACCGCCTCTTAGGCATGCATATTTTGTTTTTCCCTCCCCCCTAATATCTCCATCGTAAACCGCTGACAAACATTTAAAACCCACCATTTAGATGCTACAACAAAAGGGACTAACATAAAATCCTTTTTATGTGAATCGACTTTGTCGTTTTGGCATTCCGCCGCTGCCGCCACAGTAATTCTCCGGTTGGAATTTACATCTTGGCAGAGATAACTAAATTTTCTTGCATGAGATAATTCAGAGATTCCGAGATTTTATAACGTCGTCTCAGCCAACAAAACTGTCTCTCAGACTGTCTGTACTGTCATTGTTTTGGCTTTTTGCGTTGTCGTCTTTATCCTCGACTTTCTTGGCATTTTTTGTTTTGTTTGTTTTTTTTTTTCACTGTCATGTTGTAGTTGTTGTTGTTGTTATTATTATTGTTAACAATTCAATGTAATTGCGGAAATTGTCTACAATTTGTTGATGATTGCAAATTACTTTTGCCTTCTCATGTACGCAACGGATGGGAAGTTGAGAAGGAAAAAAAAGTCCAAAACTCCAATAAAACTCGCCGAACTCAAACCCAAACCCTACGACAGTAACAGCAATAGCAGCAGCATCAGTAGCAGCAATCGCAATAAGCAACAGTTAAATCTCAGCAACAGTCAGCCAACAATGAATAAGTTTGTTGCCAACAACTAACTATACGATAGTTCTGGGTGTCTGCTAGTAATGTCAGCATCATGCGCTCACTCCAAGCAGTAGCCGCTTCGTCAGCACTAAATAATTGTAAATTTTAATAGCATTTCTGCTGCTGCTTCTTGCGCCCTTGCCCCACAAACTTGCAACAGAAATGTGTAATATTATGCCAATACAGTTGCACACTCACATTTACACCGAGCAGACAATTTTGCCGCCACTCTGTGTGTCGTTCAATGCCGCTTGCCTGCCATTGTTTGGTGTTCAGCTGTGCCATTAGAAGGATTAATAATCTCCGTCCTACGAACTACAAATGGAATAATAAAACACAATTTTGCCGTTGATAAGCACACAGAGAATAGTTTTGCTCGCTGCGATACAGAAATTGTTTCTGTCATGTTTGTGGTTTTTAATAATGTTTCTTCCGTAGACCTTCCTCAATGCATAATGGTGGCATTGTGTGAGTTTACACTCGAAAATAAATTCTGTTTAAAGGATAATTTTAATAACATCGATTACTTTCTATATGGATGAAGGATAATGCACGATAAAGGTAGTTTAATTATAGATGCCATGTGAAGGTAGCTTCTTATAGCTAGGCCAAAAGTAAAGTTACATGCAGAAAGTGAAAACTGTTGCTTTTATTTCTAAAAATTTTTTAATGTTGCGAGGACGGATCTAAAACTAGCAAAGAAAATACAAAAAAGTTGGGAAAAAATTGTTCTTTATTTTTCAACACAATTGCCTTTTAGCTCCATATACTTTTTCCAGCGATATTCAATAGCTTCTATACCATGTTTATACAGGGTGGCGCATAAGTAACGTTAACGGCGACTATATTGAATGCGTTCTTGTGCTTCATTTGGTTTCAACTCGTGAACCAATTGCATCTTATATCAGAAAAGATGTAACATATGTAAAATTCTTCTTCGCTTAGACATCTCTAACGGCTGAGAACGTCGCCTGGTGGAAGTTTCGGGGGTTTCCTCAATACTTTCTTGCACTCGAGCAATGGTCACTTCATTTCGAATTGCACGAGATCTTCCAGCACGCGGAAGATCACAGACAGACCCTTGTTGCCCAAAACGCTGAACCAATCGGTAAATTGTTGGAGCGCTAGGAGCTTTTCGAACATGAAAGAAATTTCAATATGATCTGAAGAATCGAATGCTGACTTTCAAAGTAAAATTGAACAAGTTTGGCCCTTTGCTCTGTGCTGAGCCTTTCCATCATAAATTTCCAAGTATTATTTAGTTCATTTTGTAAAGAGACAAACAAAAAATGTATTCTCTGATCAAATCTTAGCGTTACTTATGCGCCACCTTATAGTAAGAACTGTCAAACTCCTTAAAGTAGCCATCAACCGCAGACTCCATCTCTTCATTGTTGGCAAATATTTTGCCACCGAGCTATTTTTTCATGCCTGGAGATAGAAAATAGTCCGAAGCAGTTAAATCTGGCAAATAAGGTGCGTGATGAAGCAATTCGAACTTTAAAGTATTAATTTTGGCTACCGTAATAGTGGATGTGTGAACTGGAGCATTGTCTTGATGACAATCTTTTACGCAAAATGGCGCCTTTTTCCATAATTTCATCACCTAAACGCGGCAATAAACTATCATAATATTCGTCGTTGATGATTTTTTCTTTCTGAAAATAATCAATAAAAATAATCCCATGCGCTTCCCATGACCTTGCCTATAAATGGAACAGTTTTTGCCTACTTTGGACACAAATCTCCCAGTCCAGTCCACTGTTTCGACTGTTCCTCACGTGGACCCATGTCTCATCGACGCAAAAATTCGGCTTTATTGCGGCGCGGTTTATTGCGATTATTGCTTTATTGCGGTGAAACATCGCCAACCACTCTACTGAAACATCTTCATAACGCTTGATTTTGCTCTATTGAAAGCAAGCGCGGCACCCATCTTCCTCACAGCTTTCTCATCTTCAAATCTTCGCTCAATATACGATATATAACACTTTTTGAAATGTCTATCATTTCAGATAGCTAATGCACCTATAGCCGGTCAATGACGATCACCCAATACCATTTTATAGTTTCTTAACCGTGCCTGGGTTGGACACTCTAATTGGCCAACCACTACCGTGTTCGTTTTAGCAGCTCGTACGGCCTCTTTTAAACTCTGTTACCTAATATTTTACAGTTTACATAAATGAAGTAACAGACACCCTCTGAGTAGAATATAGCCCGGCTTGAAATTTGTTGGACTGAGACCTTTCAAATGGAAATATTGAATTAGATAACAGTAACCAATTTTTTCCATGTTTACAAATTCACTGAGATCGTTTAGTTTTGATGGCTCACATAAAAACACTAAACAACGTGGCGTCCCGAAACTTAAAATATATGTTTTGTAAGGTTGTTACTTTTGACTAAAATAATTTTTGTTCAAACTATTGGCAGCATCTATACGTCAGGTCGTCTAGTTTTGGGACCGCTCGTATCCATGTTTATGAAAGTCATACAGGCGAAGCAAATGACTTTCGTACTCATAACTTTGTGTGCAAAAGTTGTAATTGCTGGAAGCAACTTCTCGGACTTTTTCATTTCCAGTGAAATCAAGAAAAATATTTAATCTCGTAAATTCCAAAAATCAAAAATAACGTATTGCACTCTAGAATTGAGAACTAGAATGTGTAATGCCTATGAGGCCAATTTTCAGTTTGAAAATGGTATATCGAATACCATTGGAATTTCAAAAAGTTATGTCCTGTGCTAAAAAAAAAAGGTCATTCAAGTGTATTTTACAGCTATCAAAATACACAGTCTTATCGCCTGTAAGATCATATTGGGCCTGTGTTATGCCACGTGATTGGATTTTATTATGTGGCTTTAGGCTTGATAAAGCAACAACTAACTGCAGGCGAAATAGAGATAGGCGCGCATCGTCTTCTCGTCGATTATACGACAGCCTAATCCCGCAAAAAAGAAATTTGTTTGTTTGAATATTCTTGCAAGATTCATACAGCTTTGTGGAATGACATTTGGCGAGAGGAGTAGTCTTCAATGAATATAAGCATTGAACATACTGAGCCGAACCCTTAGAGGAGATACGATAAAAAAAGCGACTAGCACAACCATTAACAAAGATGCCTATGATATTTGCCTACGTTGTTGATGATGCCACAACGATAAGTGCAAGAAATTACTGCAACCTTCTCTATCATTGAGAAGAAATTAGAAAAAAAACTTAAAAATATATCACAAAATTTTTAGTATTTGGGTTTCAAAATGATTTGGATAATCTTCTTGATTGGTGTTCCCCAAAACAAGCCTTCATTAAATATATCAAAATGTGTCCATATTTCATTTTCAAGGTCTCGTAATCCAATTCAACTGGTTTTCAAAATTGGGGATTAAAGGGTCGTCACTGCTGAACGTAAAATGGATTTAGGTGTTGCTTTTGATGCGGCACTGATTTTCACCTCGCATATAAATTATATTATCCCTAAAGCTTGTTCTATACTAGCGTATATTAGAAGAAATTGTTCTGATTTCACTGATCCACGTACTTAAAAAATAGTGTATACTTCCTATGTAAGATCAAAGTTGGAATATGCCTCTATTGTTTGGAGTCCCCTTTGTCAAGTCAATACATCACGCATAGAAAGAATTCAGCGGGTCTTTCCGAAATTTGTTCTGTCCTCAATTAACTTTGCCTTCTCATATTTTGTGCCTTCTCATATTTCCAGATGCTGGTTACTGGGCTTACAGCCATTGCAATATCGCCGTATTTATCATACCTTGTTATTTGTATTCGATATAATGGCTGGTATAATTGATTGTTCTGAATTATTGTCGCTTATACCATTTTATGTTCCGCCGAGATCACTTAGATATCATTATACGAGGTGTATTCAAAAAAAAAAGGTGAATTTTCAAATTCCGCTCACTATAGCATGTTTAGTTTGTTTGTGAGAGGCATAAATAAGACATTTTCTGCGATTTTCTGCTATCGAAAAAAAATGGATCAAAGAAGTTGCATCAAATTTTGTGTAAAAAATGGAATTAAATGCTCAAAAATACTTGAAATGTTGACAGTGAGAGTGAGACGGTGAGAGTACTCTGAGTCAAAAAAATGTCCGCAAGTAGTACAAGCTTTTCACAGAAGGTCGAGAAGATGTAAATAACGACGCTCGCTTTGGACGCCCCAACCAGCACATCAACGACGGATGAAAATGTTGAGAAAGTGAAAAAAATTGTTATGGAGAATCGTCAAATCACAATTAGAGAAGTTGCTGAGGATGTCGGCATATCGGTTGGTTGATGCCATGCAATCATTTCGGAAATTTTGGGCAAGAAGGGTGAGGCAGCGAAGTTCGTTCCAAAATTGCTGAATTTTGACCAAAAATATCGCATCGCTCATGAATTGTTGCATGATGTCAACGATGATCCAGATTTGCCTAAAAGGGTCATAACTGGTGACGAATCATGGGTATATGGTTATGACATCGAATACAAATCCCAATCGTCATAATGAAAGAGTTCAGGAGAGCCGAGGCCAAAACAAGCACGCCAAGTTCGATCAAATGTCAAGGTTTTGCTCACCTTTCTTTGATCACCATGCCGTCAGGAGTTCTTACCACAAGGTCATACGGTAAATAAGAAGTATTACCTTGAAGTTATGTGCCGTTTGCGTGAAGCAATACGAAAAAAATGCACGGAATTGTGGAAAAAAATTCATGGTTTTTGCATCATCATAATGCACCTGCTCACTCATCTTTGCTTGTGAGAGATTATTTGGCTAAAAACTACGCCGTTATCATGCCTCAGCCACCGTATTCACCAGATTTGGCTCCCTGCGACTTTTTTCTGTTCTCAAGATTGAAGAGACCCATGAAAGGGCGGCGTTTTACGACGATTGAGGAGATAAAAACCAAATCGCTGAGAGAGCTCAAGGACATACCAAAATGTGCATATTAGGACTGCTTCGAGGATTGGAAGAAACGCTGGCACAAGTGTATTATATCTAAGGGGGACTACTTTGAAGAAAATGAAATGGAAATTGATGAATAAATAAATATTTTTTGAAGAAAATGAAAATTCACCTTTTTTTGAACAGACCTCGTAATTTAATTTGATTGAATTTAATTCAATACAATTCGACATAATTCAAATTTTAGTCTTTATCATTTTTAATTCATCTTTAATCGTCTTTAATTCATGAAGGGAATTAACTGTGTTCAACAACTGTTGACTTTAAGATTTTTTTTTTGGCTGGCGCACAAGGACTCAATTTCCCATATGTGGTTTTCAATAACGGACCCATACCTTGGATCTTGATACAATTTTGTGTACATCACTACCAACTTTACCTTGCTGGCAATTTCTAGTTATGTTGGCTGCTTTAAGCATTCATTGAACACACATTTGTGCCTGAGTGCTTCCTTTTCTAATTTCAATTGTGGCAATCGGAAGATTTAGATTTAGAGTTAGCCTTTATTTATTTTATTCAATTTCAGTTTCAATTGTGACAATCGGAAGATTTAGAGTTAGCCTTTATTTATTTTATTATCCTTATAAAATCAAAATAAACAACAATAACTTATATTACAATTATTTATTAATAATGATTAAAATGAAAGAAAACGAATAAAATTCTTTTATAATTAAAATCAACAATCAATGAAATTAGTTTCATAAAATTTTGTCTCCGAATTTAATTTATGGCAAAATAAATTTATCATAATTTAAATTGGAAAATTGAAATGTTTATGATTATACTCAACTATCCATCCTTAAGACTTGGCAAACAAATTGCAATCCTTGCAATTCTTCTTTAGGTCATAACAATTTCACATAAATCTTTTCCCAGAATCCCTATAATCTACAATGCATTATAAAATACATATTTTATAAAGCCTTGTAAGGATACAATAAAAAATGCATGTATTTAATCAGGTAATGGCCAGATCATAAAATCATAAACTCATAAAATTTACATTCTAGCTTTTCCTCTACTTGGCCAGGAATTTATAACTATTATTGTGGGATTTGTTTTTGCTTTACACGTAGAGAAGTATTAAAATTTTAATTAACTTTTAAATGCAGCCTGGCGCTGCCACAAAGCTTACAAAAGGCATTCGGTTAATGTGTTTTAAGATCATGAGCATATATATAGGTATGTCTAAAAGCGTTAGAGACATAAAACTTAACAATTGCAGATATCATAGCATTTTAGCACCTTCTCAAATGTTGAAATGGTAATTTAAAGCATAAACTGATTGTCGTTTATTAATGTCCCCTCCCCTCCTCCTTGTTGCATGTTGGCTTTAATCCTCTTTTGTGAATGATTTTTTGTTGTTGTTGTGTCATAGCTAAGAGTGGCATTTACGGGCTTTTATTACCTGGAAAATGTTGTTAAATTGCAATCCGATTTAAATGTTTAAATCTAAGCTTAACTGCTGTTTAAATGAGTTAACGGTTGAATTCGCCCAGAGCTGAACTTGCAGTAAATGAAAGATTTGTCTGAAAAAATAATGAACCACGGTAGACATAATAGTATTGGATAATGTAATTTTGAACAGTCACATGTTCTTTGAACGACCAATATAGAGCTGCACATTTCCCAAGTAGAGCACTCATGACTGAGACTGCACAAAAAAAAAAAAAAAAAAAATAAACAAATAAATAAATAAAAAACATCGGCAAACCATTTTTGATCCGAAAACTTATGCCGATTTCTGATAGACTGAAATTGAAATTTTTGAGTAATTGACTCACCCGTGTTTTTATTTTCGCTTTTTGAAAAGTTAGTTATTATTAGGAGTGTATTAGAAGTGACTGAATTTAACACTCAGAAAAATAAACAGAAAAGGAAATTAATTCGGATTCTACAGGTGCAGTTGCTAGAAGTGAATAATAACCATAGTGCTGCAAAGTTTTAGGCGATATCATATGACCTATTCATAAATCTTCGAAAATCTTAAGGTGTTTCTCTGAATTTACAGAACTTCTATTTAGGATGTACTGAATTCAAGTCCAAAAATCTCGATACCAAAAACCAAAATACTAATTTTTTGAAGAAGAATAAAGCACATACTTCTCATTTTCAAAATATATATAATAGAATATGCAACAATAAAAGTAAATAGAGCAATACGAGGTGTGTTCAAAACAAAAGGTGAATTTTAATTTTTCTCAAAAAATATTTATTTATTCATCAATTTCTATTTTATCTCTTTCAAAGTAGTTCCCCTCAGACATAATACAATTGTGCCGGCATTTTTTCCAGTCCTCGAAGCAGTTCTGCTATGCCCTTTTTGGTACGTCCTTGAGCTCTCTCAGCGGTTCTGTTTTTACCTCCTCAATCGTCGCATAACGCCGTCCTTTCATGAGTCTCTTCAATCTTGGGAACAGACAAAAAGTCACAGAGGGTCAAATCTGGTGAATATGGTGGCTGAGGCATGATAAGGGTGTTATTTTTGGCCGAATAATCTCTCACAAGCAAAGATGAGCGAGCAGGTGCATTATCATGATGCAAAAAACATGGACTTTTTCCCCACAATCCTCCAGCCCAAAATCCACACCACACAGTCACATGTTGAGGATGCATTGCTTCTCGTGAATCGCTCGAGGATTTTCCTTACCCTAAATGCGACAATTCTGCCTATTGACGAAGCCATCAAGATGGAAATGGTCCTCGTCACTGAGAATGATTTTATCGGCAAAATCAGCATTTTCATGTTGTTTCTCCAATACCCAATTCACGAACTCCCTTCGCTGTCCATGGCTCAGCTGGCTTTTGTTCCTGAGTCAATTGAACTTTGTGTGCATGAAGATGCAAATCTTTCGTCAAAATTTGGAGACACCAATTTGCTGAGCTCGGTGTCGAATTGAGGTGGATGGAGTTTGAGCGACATCATCACGTACAGCTGCAACATTTTCGGTCGGTCGACCTGGTCGAAGGCGCGTTGTTGTCTTTACATCACTAACAGACCCAATTTTGGCAAATTTATCTATTAATCTCTTTATAGTTGACTCTTTTGGAGCGTTATTGTGACCCCAAATTGATCGCAATTTGCGAACTGTAGCCGCAAAATTTTCACCATTTTGGTAAAACAATTTCACAATGAGAATGCGTTGTTCATTCGTGTGGCGCTGCATTTTTACTAACCTCGTACCTTCTACTAGCAAACAATAAAAATTGTTCAAATGTCAAAGAATGACACTTCGAATGGTGCCATATTTAAATCTTGCGTTCTTGTTGGGACACCCTTTATTTGTCATGAAGTGACAGCCCTCACGTAGGATATCTGTTGGATAAGAAATTTTATTGTTCACTTTAATAAGTGAAGCCAACTCGTGGATTTACATTTCGGTATTATTATTTTTAAGAAATAAATTCAATTTAAGATTTGCTTTAATATTTTGCAATTTGCTTAAACAGTTAATAGAAAATAAATAATAATTTTAATTAGCAATAATTAGCAATAATTTTTTTTGATAAACGGATTGTTTTTTTTTTAATCGATCCCACTAAATATAAACTTTCTTTTGAGACATCTTGTCGGGAAAACCGCAGCAAATTTTATTTTTTTATTTATTTTGTTGCCGTTAATGACAATTTTACCTAAAGTATATACGAGTATAGCTGTGAGTTTTATACGAGATTCAATCAAAATCCAAAACTTCTCCCCACAACTGCAAAATATTACGTAACCCCACCACTACTTTCAAGTTTTATTGTAATGTTCTAACTAATGATTTCCATAAATTGAGACAATTCTCCAACGGGTGATGGTGACGTGTCTGATACAGAGGATTCTTGCAGAACACACAATAGCATGTTGACAGTTTTCAGACATTCGAAACTTTGTCGCTAAGTTCAGAAGTTCAAATCGACTGCAAAATACAACTTGATTCCACATGGACGAAAGTAAATGTTGTGGTCTTGCACAGAAACGAACTAATGCAACTTAATGTGTCGCTTAACCAAAAATTCCCCATAGTAGGTACCGCCGTCACGCAGTTTCGGCGTTTCTGCGTGCATCAAGTAAAGACACATCCACACGCACACGGTTGATCGGCAGCGAGCACAAGTTATGGGGGGGACACACGGACACTAGCAGTATGATGGACGATGGACGCGTCATGAGTTGTAGATGGACCACGTTTTATTCGTTTGGGGGTATTCAAGCGTGCTGTCATGCGGCATTTGCTGCATGATTGCGTTGAAATGCGCATAAATAAGCGTAAAAACAGAATCAACAATTTCTTGTTATTTTTCCATTTCATTTTCCACTTTTTTTTATTGTTGTTTTTTTTTTCCTTTCTGATTCTGTTGTCTTTCAGTTTGTGTCATTTGTTGTTCGTTCAGTTGTTTGTTTATTTTGTTTTAATACAAACAGTAACAAAACGTTATGGACGGACAAGCGGACGTGAGTATGATGAGTATGAGCAGACAAGCGAAGCTAAAGGAGTAAAACAAACGGATGTGTATGCGTCATGGATCAAACGGTACTTTGTTAAGTCATACTCAGAAAATCCCGCAGGAAATACATTTGTACACATGAGCATAGTGGGACAAATTCACATACATGTTTATAACAGGTTTCCTAAAGAACAGGCAGTGATCTTGAAGGCTCATTCTGGCCTGTTCATATTAAGATTAGAAGATAATAAGATTATAATTTTTAAATTTCATTCCATAAAGAAAATATTTTTCTATAGAACTGACAATGAGGTTCATTTTCTATAGAATAGACAACGACTCGGCTCATTTTCTATAGAAAAGACAATGATGCGGCTCATTTTCCTATAGAATAGACAATGAGGCGGCTCATTTTCTATAGAATAGACAATGAGGCGGCTCATTTTCCTATAGAATAGACAATGAGGCGGCTCATTTTCTTATAGAATAGACAATGAGGCGGCTCATTTTCTTATAGAATAGACAATGAGGCGGCTCATTTTCCTATAGAATAGACAATGAGGCGGCTCATTTTCCTATAGAATAGACAATGAGGCGGCTCATTTTCCTATAGAATAGACAATGAGGCGGCTCATTCTCTATAGAATAGACAATGAGGCGGCTCATTCTCTATAGAATAGACAATGAGGCGGCTCATTCTCTATAGAATAGACAATGAGGCGGCTCATTCTCTATAGAATAGACAATGAGGCGGCTCATTCTCTATAGAATAGACAAT
>JAHXMU010000139.1:387833-420042 GCA_019455685.1 Philornis downsi | reverse complement strand
CTCATTTTCCTATAGAATAGACAATGAGGGCCTCATTTTCCTATAGAATAGACAATGAGGGCCTCACTTTCCTATAGAATAGACAATGAGGGCCTCATTTTCCTATAGAATAGACAATGAGGGCCTAATTTTCCTATAGAATAGACAATGAGGGCCTCATTTTCCTATAGAATAGACAATGAGTTCCTCATTTTCCTATAGAATAGACAATGAGGTCCTCATTTTCCTATAGAATAGACAATGAGGGTTTCATTTTCCTATAGAATAGACAATGAGGGCCTCATTTTCCTATAGAATAGGCAATGAGGGCCTCATTTTCCTATAGAATAGACAATGAGGGCCTCATTTTCCTATAGAATAAACAATGAGGGCCTCATTTTCCTATAGAATAGACAATGAGGGCCTCATTTTCCTATAGAATAGACAATGAGGGCCTAATTTTCCTATAGAATAGACAATGAGGGCCTCATTTTCCTATAGAATAGACAATGAGTTCCTCATTTTCCTATAGAATAGACAATGAGGTCCTCATTTTCCTATAGAATAGACAATGAGGTTCTCATTTTCCTATAGAACAGACAATGAGGGTTTCATTTTCCTATAGAATAGACAATGACGGTTTCATTTTCCTATAGAACAGGCAATGATTTTCTATAGAATAGACAATGAGGGATCCATTTTCTATAAAATAAACAATGGGTCTTCGCCTGAGTTTTCGCCCAAAGGGGCACATTTTCTATAAAATAGGTAATAAGCCTCCGTCCGAAGCAGCCGATTTTATATAGAATATGCAATGAGTTTCCACCCAAAAAGGCTCTTCGCCCGGAACCTAACTTTCTGTAGAGAAGACAATGGGTCCTCGCCTGAGTTTTAATTTTCTATGGAATATACAGTGAGCCTTTACCCAAATGGGCTCTTTGCCCCAAAGCTAGAAAATAGAAAATGGGTCTTCGCCTGAAGGCTAATTTTCTATGACATTGACAATGTGCCTTCGCCTAAAAGTTCATTTCCTATAGAATTTTCATCGCCCGAAGGCTCATTTCTGGAATGTGTTCTATGTAGGAATTCTCCTTTCGGGCGAGGAAATTCACCCACTGTACACTGCGACAGTTATGCCCAAATGGATGTGCGTTAAAGCTTGACATTGCTACGCGGACAAATAACAACTGAGACAAAAATCAAAAAATCTTCGTTGCCCAACATCAAAAGCAGATGCGAATGATGACGGAAGGACATTCACAGTCCACATAAACAAATGAAAGTGCATACACGTACATATTCTCACATGACCATTTACCAAACTGCAGATCCATGACGCAACATACAGAGTTGTTAAATGCATCATCACGACCATGATTCCAACGAATGCGTCCGTCTTGTCCGTTTGTTTGGGTAAAGGCTCTGTCTTTCAGTCTCCAGTTGTGACGATGTCACTGTAAGTGCTCAGTCACGGCAATTGTTGTTGCAAGGTTTCATTGCACAACAACAGATACAATGAAATTATAAGGTAAACGTTTTTGGCGTTCACGTCAATTATTTGTGTTCAGAGGCAGCCGTTTGTTGTCCTCCGTTGTCAATCGTTCTTGAGCGAAAGGAAACAAGCAGACAGCGAAAAGTTGATTTTCGGATTTTCGTTAATAATTTTAGTTGCTGCAAATGTTGCGCGTGGAGAAGATGGATACTTGTGGTCAGTGGGAAAAGGAGTTAGAAATGAAAGTCTACCTTGTGGTAAAGGTATTGCTGTGTCCTTTTTGTGTTGATTGACCCCAAGTCTTAAAAATTTCGATTGTTTTCGTTTCAAAGTCAGTCAAATGATAGTAGATAACATAATTATATGTCATCATGGCGATGCAATGGGAAATTTACATCTGAAATTCACAGACTTCCTGCGTTTCCACTCACAAAGTGTGAATTACGCTACGTCGCACTCGAACATCGGCTAGTATGAGTGGAAAATCTGCTGGTTGTTCCTACAAACCGTCATTAGAAGAGGTGCCTCTAAACGATTACTGAATGTCCTTGATGAAATTGAGGCTTAAGTTGCCCCCGTTTAGGAAATGCGGCGGGCATTGGATGGAAAAACTGCGACAAATACAAATGACAGCAGATTTCAACACATCGTTTCTCAGTTTAATGCTGTAGGCAGCCGAATAACCACAAATCCTTTGCAAGGCGACGGTTTTTTCGGTCATACTGATTTGTGTATGTACGAGTATGTGCTTTGACAGGGTCTCGCGAACACTTTGAAATTGTTCTGTGAATTTTTAATGACCTAATTGGAAAAGGGATACACTAGGCTTAGCAGTAGGATAATACAGCAATTTATGAACTTACTGCCGTAGTGGACTGCCGAAGGCAGTTTTATGGTCAACGCAAACATGACATGTATCGGTATGTTTTCCATAGATCTTCTCCAGAATTCGCAGTTGTGTGAACATATCGTCGTTAAAGGATTTACGAGATCCAAAGCTGAACTCGTAAGGCCAAAACTAGGTTGGATAGAATAGTCTTTATCTTTCGCCTATCACTTTCGACAGACCCATGTAGAAATAAACAAGGTTTATTGCATCCCGTGAATGAGATATGAAAAACTTCTCACTCTCAGCAAGTTTACACGCATTCTATACTCTCGCAATGACATTTACAGTATAACCATGATTCCGGATGTCGCAGTTTGGGAAGCATTTACTACTAGCCTTGTCAGTTACTTGACTCTTTGAAATGTTTTTCAGACATATCTTAGTCTATCATAGTCTTAACGGCCGCTCACATAATGATAGTTGTAGTGTCGGGTATTGAACTCGCAACCTTGCGAACTATAGTAGCGTTCACTAATCATATCGCTTGTGCCCACATAAGCAGCGCATAACATAGTAACACCGCGATAGCTGGCACACTCACTTTAGTCAGATCCTTTATTCAGGACATTGTACGCTTAGATTCTAATCACCGATTATTGAGCTTAAGGGCTAATGGATGCCGTTTATCAACTAATTGCCAACAGTCTTAAACAGTTTCGCTGGCAGGCCATCATTACCCCTTAGGTTTTTTAATCTTCAACTGAGATATTGCTATTCGTATCTCGTTTTGGCCCGATAATTGGTGTGTTTTATCCATTTTTGCTGTCATCCGAACTTGGGAACATACTCTGCATATCTGTGACTACGTTTCCATCGCTTTCTGTACAGAACGATGCTCTGTCACATAATCTTCTCTTGTTATCTGTTGCTACAGCTTTCAGGCTTCTCCTACATCTTTTTACTTTCCTGTATACTCGCTCTCTCGCCCTTTCTGCAATCTTCCTTGACAATCTCAGAAAAAAATCGTGGGGAAAAGACACAGATATTCAAAAGTTGAAGAAAAGAATGATGAAGCTTGTGATAATCGACAGTCCCAGTTTTGTTTTGCCCATATGAATGAGGGTTTCTGTGATAGAGACATAATGGAGTTATCTTCAGAATGGCGATAGGTTATCGAACAAAATAGTGCAATTCGGGGCATTCTAACTAAGCTAAATAAAGCTTTCAATGCCATGCAAAATAATGAATTTCTTTTAACTATATTTTATACAGCGTTATCCATTTCTCGGTTTCAAAAGTAAAGTTAAATAAAACACACACAAAGGTATGATTTCAATGAAGCTTTCATTTCATTATAATGCTTGGACCTTGTCATTATGAAATATAAGGTTATTTCAGTGACCACCTCTGGATTGGCAGCAGCAGTGGATCATTTTGAGGTTATTTTCGACCACTTTTTCACACATTTCGGGCGCTACGTTTAGTGATTGTTCGCGTAAATACGAT
This sequence comes from Philornis downsi, assembly GCA_019455685.1. NCBI lineage: Eukaryota > Metazoa > Arthropoda > Insecta > Diptera > Muscidae > Philornis > Philornis downsi. Next base: position 416,236 of record JAHXMU010000139.1, on the reverse strand, counting down.
CATTGGTGTAGCCTCACAAAAAAAGTCTAACATCGCCAGAACGTGAAATTACGCTTTCTGGATACTTCCCTTGCAGTGCAGCCAAAATCGGTCGTGTTGTGTGGCTCGAGACCCAGTCTTTTTGAAAGCACATATCATTCAGTGCATAATATCCAATTGTAGGCCAAAAAAAAAATGTCGGTTATCATACGGTCGTAGCGCTCTGAATTGAAATTCGGATTATCCGCAAAAATTTTTCTAATGGAAGCGATATTTTCCGGCAGTGCGTACATAGCGATGATGCACAGGCCTAACTACATCTGTAACGCTTAAAGTCCCTTCAAATTTTCATATAATCTTGCAAATTTCATGCACAGTAGATCGATTATGACGACCATAATCACCTCGTAATACACGAAAAGAGCCCACGTTTGAATCACTACTTTTGTAGAAAGTGTTAACTATTTTTACGCGTACTTTGGTTTTTAAACAATCCATGTTTGTAAATGGTAAACCTTTCACTAAATAAATAACACTTCAGATGACAGGCATTTAACAGCTGACAGTCTTGCCAGGCTGGTGGTTTTGTAACCTCTACCTGGATATCCCTATATTATATTTTCCTTCTTTTCACGTTTGAATCACCACTTATGTGGTAAGTTTTAACTATTTTTACACGTTCTTCGGTTTTTCAACGATCCAATAGTCATAAAATGTATTTAACAGCCTTGCCAGACCGGCGGCTTTGTAACCGCTAAATGGATATCTTTTTATTGTATAGGGTGTTTTCGTTAAAATTTAAGTTTTTTCAGGTTGGCAGCACTGGTTGGTAATGGCGTCCAAACGTCATCTGTCAAAGTGAAAAGTGTACAGTATACTCTGTTATTTCATCATAGAAAGACTAGCAAACGAGTAACGACTGCACATCGTTGAAATCTATTATCAAAATTCGTACTCTGTAACAAAATGTGCATCGTTTGATACGACCATTTTATGGTCGTCATAATTGACCTGCTGAATCAACAATTCGTGCTGTTATCTCCAAATTTCGCACCAAATTTACTTTGTTGGACGTAAAAACTTCGACTCGCATGCGTAGAGTGCGTACCGAAGAAAATATTGCAGCCGTAGCGACCAGTGTTAATGACCATCGTGAAATGTCAATTCGTCGCCGTTCTCAGCGATTGGGCATGTGTTACTCAACCACAAGGAATTTGTTTTTGCCCCAATTGGATGAGTTGAACTTGGTTGACTTGTGGTGTTTTTAGGACGGCGCAACATGCCACACTGCTCGTGAAACAATGGATATGTTGAGGGATGAATTTGGTGAGCAGCAATCTCTCGATTTGGTCCTGTGAGTTGGCCCCTAAGATCTTGCGATTTAACGCCTCTTGATTATTTCTTGTGGAGTTATGTCAAGTCGTTAGTCTATGTGGACAAGCCGAACACTCTGGAAGCCTTACAGGATAACATAGCCCGCGTCATTCGTGGAATACAGGCCGAAATACTCTGAAAAGTGACAAAAAATTGAACCTTCCGAATGGACATTTTGAGACGGAGCCGCGGACAACATTTACATGAAATTATCTTTAAAAATGAAATGGCAAAGACCAATTTATCGATTCCAATAAAAAATTCTGATATATAATGCAAATTCGACTCTTAAAAAAAACTACGATTAAAAAATCACCCTATGTTTTCCTTTTTTTACGTTTTAATCACCACTTTTGTAGTAAGGTTTAACTACTTTTAAGCATTCTTCGTTTGTTAAACAATCCATATTTGTAAATGGCAAACCTTTCCCTAAATAAATCACACTTCAGATGACAGGTATTTAGCAGCTGACAGCCTTGCCAGACCAGTGGTTTTAAGTTCACTTAATGGGTAATCCAGTGTTAACTTTTCCTCCAATTTTATGAAGTTTTTGTTTCAACTCTTGTGATGCGCAGTAGGAGTCAGTCTAAAGCAAGCAACTCCAATCTCTATTTGGGCAAATATGCTGAGCTCCTACACAGCTCTGCTGCTAAGGATGCCTAAAACTTCACAATATTATGGTTGACCGTTTGAGTAGAAAAGTTTTAATCATCTAATTAAAATTTTGTTCACGCATATTTTAAATTATTCCCCGTTGCTTTGAAAATATTATTGACAAACTTGGGAGAAATCGTAACAGAAGGGTCTAAGTAATCTATTGCCTATTTTGCGTACATAATTAAATTGTCTCTGCTGTGATGATTTGAATTATTTGCAAACATATCTTGGCTCCTGGCTCCTCAGCTTCTCAGCCAAGCTCCCTTCATTATTTATGTGTGAGATTGATAATGATAAAAATGATTTATATGTGCTCCAACTTATGGCGTTATAGTGCCTCTTCTGGGATTGTCTGCCTCATTCTGAGGCATTAATGGTTGGCGGAATGCGCGGAGACATTTAAATCCAATTGTTCTTCATTATTTGTGCACTGTGAATTGAGATGCAATTGTGAATTCATGTATCACAACTGCAGCCTTTCATATTGGCCAATGTTGGAAGTTTTCTTCGAAGTATTCACTCTGTTTTCTTCATTGCATCCGCAATGAGAGAGTGATTCCTTCGTGAATAGCGTTTTTTTTGCCATAGCGATTATCCCCAGAATCATTCATAGTCATCATCAGATTCTGCATTTAATTATGATTAAACATAATGGGTTTCATTTGAGATTCACTCATTCACTCAGTGGCTCGTTCGTTAGCTCGTTGTTTCTTTCATTCATTTTACATCATTCCATTTCATTCATCTCAGCCATAATATTCTTTTAATTTCTACTGTTTCTGTGCATATTTTTTTTTCTCTCTCTCTTCTGTGCAACTGAATGAATGCGTTGACATCTTTATTATTGCCATAATAAATTAAGTCATTTCGACAAATGTTTGAACGATTGCGTAGCGACGGACGACATAGAGATGCAGTGGTCTGGCAGTAATGCCATTTGAGTCAATCGTTCAATCAAGGGATTTCAGTTGGTTGTTAAACAGCAGTAAAATGGCCCATTATAGGGAAGAAGATTCCATTCCTTCACCATTACCTGAAGGCATTCACCTTTAGTAACGCATTTACTATGCCATAACCATGACTAAGGACAGGCGTTGAACAGTTTCACATCTTGGCGATGAGGAAACTTTATTGGGATTTTCAGTACTTAACCATGTTGGTCATTTTGTCGTTGCTGTCAGCAGGAGTATTGACGTTACATTACGGCAACACAGTTGGCGGGAACACCACGTGATAGTGTGTCACATAGTTCACAAACTTAATCAGAACATAATTTGCAATTTCAATGACCTTTCAATGGCTTGACAAAATATTTAAATTAACCACAAACAAAATTGCTCTAAGCCATAACTTTTTTTTTGGAAGTTTGCTATTTAATTTCACTACATTTCCCAGATGAACTCTGACGGTTATCATACTGATCATATTCATATTCCTCGTGATAAGGATGATGCTTTATCTGTGTATTTACCGAGGGCTGGACGGACTGGTCGCCCTGTCCCCGGTTTGGCGAGCGCATTTATTGATGTTGTTGGGTCGCTGCATTTTAAACCAACCGCAAATTGATATTAATTTTGTGGCTTTTGGCGCAAAGCAAAAATAATAATAATATAACAAAAAAACGTAATAATCAATCTGGCATCGAGTTAATTAAATTGTGTGAACAACAAAAAGCATAATAAAGAACAAAAGTGAAGTTAATCTGCTGAGAATTGCGAGTTGACTGCAATGAATTCATAATTTATGATTTCACAATCACCAGAATGGACTGAATGTTGAAAAAGGGCTGAAATGAACAGAAGAACAAAAATGAAAATGGCTGAACAATGCAAAAGTTACGTAATTACGCAATTACAGAATAGTTCAAATAAAACATATTGCATTAAAATAATTAAGATATTGTTTAAAATGCTCACTGCAAGGTTTAAGGTTTGAGCGAAATCTAGCAATGAATTTTGCATTGCTTTGTTCCTCTACGTCTCTTCTCCAATGAATTACATCCTGCCTTAATGGCCAGTAAAAAAAAAACAGCATCCAGAAAAGTTAAAAATACCCTTTAATCGTGGACCAGGTTAGGTTAGGTCAGTGTAGCAGTCTGAATAGACAGACTCACTTAGACTACATAGTCCATTGTGATATCACAGAAACGAGACATATGGCTGTCCCTAGTTTCCCCCGTTAAACCGTCCTGAGCGCCCCAAGAAGCTCTTAATTCGGGCAATATCTATATCGTCCATATCTCCTAGGTCCCTAAAAAAATAAGAGCCTGGGGTTGATCCCTGCCTAGTCGCCAGGGCGGGGTGTTCCATGGACTCCTCCTTCCCTTCATCTCTTCAGTTCCAGCAGAAGTCACTAGTCGTAACCTTCAGTCTCACTGCATGACTTCCAATCAGACAGTGTCCCGTCAGGATGGATACAAGTAATGAGACGTCAGGCCTTGATAGCGACAGCAGTTTGTGCGAACGCTTCACATCTAGGCGAGGCCACATCTGTCTGAATTGATTACAGCCTCAGACCATTTGCTGCTAAATATGTTCTATCTCGCAGTAAAAGCTAGAGGCATGCCCACGGACTCCAACTCGGGTGGTGGCTGTAAGGTTGTCCCTAGTCTTGCCAGTTCGACTGCTCTGCAGTTCCCTGATATGTCCTTGTGGCCCGGCACTCACATACGCTGAATGTTGATATGCTGAACCAGCTCGTTAAGAGATCTGCGTCATTTCAGGTCTAATGTTGAGTTCAGGAAGGCAGAATCCAGGGGTTTAATGGCCAGAGAATATGTTAATCCCCACCGTGGTAAGAGCGTTATATCTCAGCCATTCTGCCACTTCCTTGATGGCCAAACTTTCGGCCTTATAAACACTACAGTGATCAAGCAGCCTTCTTCCTATGCTTAGCCCAAAGTCTTTGGAGTAGACCCCGAAATCTAATTGATTATTTAATTTTTAGCCACCAGTGTAGAAGTCGACATACCGCCCTATACCAGGAGTCCTACATTTCCATGTATCTCTATCTGATATAAGTATATGGTAGTTCTTGTCGAACAGTGGTTCACCCAGAGTGTAGTTAGTAGTGCCTGTTATGTCAGGCCAGGTCAAGACTAAGAGAGCTGTCACAGTGGTCTAACAGTGGTTATGGTCACAGTGAGATCCTTAACATGGTGACCATAACCACTGTTTAATCACTGTGACATCTCTCTTAATCCTGCTGCCGTAGCTGCGGCAGTCTGCATACTAATTATGTCCAGGGATAGTAAATGCAAAATTACATTTAGTGCATCGGATAGGGTGGTGCGGAGCGCATCCGTGATGCACAGACTAGCCATACTTTGGGCCTTGTCCATTATCCTACAGTACGTAGGCTAAAACTGGTGAAAAAATGAGTAATCATCGATGAACTTAACGTGGGCTTGTCATAGGAGGGATGCTATTGGTTTTTGATACCTTTCGACTTTTCATCAGATCCTCTAAAGCAATGCAAATTCTTTCCCTTCTTTTAATCAGCATTCACATAATTAACAAATTTAAGTTTTTAGTGAATAACAATTTTAAATACAAGGTTACCCATTTAGTGATTTCAAAGCCGCCGGTCTGGCAAAGCTGTCAGCTGTTAAATACCTGTCATTTGAAGTGTTATTTATTTAGTGAAAGGTTTACCATTTACGAACGTGTAAAAATAGTTAAAACTTACTACAAAAGTGGCGATTAAAACGTGGGCATTTTTCATGCATTACGGGATGATTATTGTCTTTATGATCGATCTACTGTGCAAGGAATTGTCAAGATTATAAAGAAATTTGACGAGACTGAATGCGTTACAGATGTGGTTAGGCCCGTGCATCATCTCAATGTATGCACTGCTGAAAATATTGCTCCTGTTAGTGGAAGTGTGGCGGATAATCCGAACTGCAATTCAGAGCGCTATAGTCGCATGATAATCGACTCGTTTTTGTGAAGCGATATGTCGTTTCAATAAGACTTTGGCACTAGCCATACAGCACGACCGATTTTGGTTTTATTGCATGAGAAGTTTCCAGAAAGCGTAACCAGTGGGTCACCAAGATCATGTGATTTGACGCTTTTAGATTTGTTTATGGGACTACTCAAAGACCGTATTTTTGCGCGGATAATCCCCAAACGTTGGAGCATTTGAAGACCAATATTCGTCAAGTTATCGCCGATATACCGCCCGAAATGTGGGAAAAAGTAGTCGGAAACTACCTCAAAAGGATCCACTACTGCAACCAATTCAGAAGCCGTCATTTATATGACATTGTCTTTCATAATGACAAGGTTCAAGCATTACAATGAAATAAGAGTTTCGCCGAAATCATATCGTTATATGTGTTTTATTAAGTTTTTGCATCAGAGACGAAAGAAAAATACTAAAAATATTTAATATTCGAGTTGGTTTAATAACTGTTGGTTGTAACGCCTTAATATCATTGGTTATTTTGATGGTATTAAAAAAGTCCTACTAAGAAGATTAAAATATGCAAATATTTGGCATTTGTGAAAGTTATGAAAATAAAGTATTCTAAATGAGGAACGGCGTTCAAACTCAGTGTCAGTATGGAGTACAATCGTGTCAACTTAATAGCAAGAATAATTTGGATAAACCCCTTAAGCGGGCATTTTAAGTGATTAATCCCTGATACTTTTTTTTTCTTTTGAAAGATATACAATGTGTGTTCAAAAAATAAGGTGAATGTTCAAATTCCGCGGGCTACGTACATTCCTCTTTCGATTATAATTTTTTTTTTTTTTATGTTGATGCACTCTTCTCGAATATATGTTGACGGTTTCGTCGATATAGCATGTATAGTTTGTTTAGTAAGAGGCATAAATAAGACAAGTGTTTTGCGTGTTCGGCGACTTTCTGCTATCGAATAAAATGGAATTAAGTGCTCAGAGACACTTGAAATATTGACAGTGGCATACAGTGAGAGTACTTTGAGTCAAAAAAAAATTTACAAGTGTTACAAGCTTTTCGCTCTGGACGCCCCAGCACATCAACAACCGATGAAAATCTTGGTAAAATAAAAAAAAATTTTTATAGAGAATCGTCGAATCACAATTCGACATTCGACATGTCGGCATATCGGTTGGCTCATGCCATACAACCTTTTCGGAAATTTTGGGCATGAAGCGTGTGGTAGCGAAGTTCGTTCCAAAATTGCTGAATTTTGACCAAAAGCAACGTCGCATGAGCATCGCTCAGAAGTTGTTGAATGACGTCAACGATGAACCAGATTTGCTTAATAGGGTCGTAACTGATGACGAATCATGAGTATTTGGTTATGACATCGAAACCAAAGCCCAATCGTCGCAATGGAAAAGTCCAGGAGAGCCAAGACAAAAAACAAATAACGCCACGTTCGACCAAATGTCAAGGTTTTGCTCACAGATTTCTTCAATTACCATGCAGTAGTGCATCAGGAGTTCTTACCACAAGAATAAGAATAAGAAGTATTATCTTGAAGTTATGCGTCGTTCGCGTGAAGCAATACGAAAAAAACGCTCGGAATTGTGGAAAAAAATTCAAGGCTTTTGCATCATGATAATGCACCTGCTCACTCATCTTTGCTTGTGAGAGATTATTCGGCCAAAAATGACACCATTATCATGCCTCAGCCATTGTATTCACCCGATTTGAGTGACCGTGCGACTTTTTCCTGTTCCCAAGACTGAAGAGACCCATGAAAGGACGGCGTTTTACGACGATTGAGGAGATAAAAACTGAATAGCTGAAAAATCTCAAGGACATGCCAAAAAGTACATATCAGAACTGCCTCGAGGATTGGAAAAAACGCTGGCACAAGTGTATTATATCCTGGGGGGACTACTTTGAAGGAGATAAAATAGAAATTGATGAAAAAATAAATATTTTTTGAGAAAACTGAAAATTGAAAAAATCGGACGGAGAATATGGCAGATGGGGTAAGACTTACAATTTCAGCGTTTCCCGGTAGGTTTTAGCGGCTTAACCACGTGAGGCCGAGAGTTGCCATGCTGAAGAATCACTTTTTCATGCCTCTCTGCATATTGTGGACATTTCTAGCACAGAGCTCGCCTCAATCGAATTAATTGAGGTCGATACTGATCTCTAGTGATGGTTTCGCTTTGTTGATCTTAGTGATGGTTTCGCTTGGTTGATCTTATTTTTTTGAACACACCTCGTATTATACATATCAGCTGTTCCTTTTATTTTATCAATATGTTCAATATATTTACTAAATTCCATATTATATTCAATATTTTGAGGAAAAAACCATAATCAGTTCTATGAATCAGAATCAGTTTTATATGAAACAGAAGTCTTAGATATGCCAGTGCAGATATCATTACTATTATATATAAATACTCGTATATCTGATATCGATACATAAAGCACAAGCATTATTATTAAAAATTGTTTTATCAAATCAAGTAATTGTCCGAAAAATATGGTGGAAACAATTCTTTGAATTCTTTTTTTAACTTTCCAATTATTTTCCTTTGCTTCCAACCCACATCCATCATGCTCAGAAAGCACTTCCAGTTTTTCTTTGCTCAATCGTATCTCAACACAAGCCAAAATACCATGAATAGTTTATTCCCAGCCGGCAAATTACTTAATTTTAATTATAGCCAAACATGTTATCTAAATCCCAATGAATTTACAACAATTTGAACTGCACCAGCTTTCCCTTGCGGACGTTTCGTCCTGCTTGACATCAAGGTATTTGAACGTTGCTCCTTCATGGTGACCCTGCATTGCTGCGATTCACTTGTTGGTCTCAGGTTGAAATAGGATTAAAAGCCATGCAACATTGTTTCGGCTTAATTATTTTTGACACAATAATTAAAAATAATTTTTAGCCTTTGCGAAACCCACAAAAACCATATGGAATGTATAACCAACCAATATATTCAACACATGAATATTAATCGTTCTGAGGCATGAACTAAACTGAACTGAGCTGAACTGAACTAAAAATAAGAATAACAAACTTGTTCGCTCGATGTTGGGAGAAAATTAAAATGAAAAGGAGACTTTATGTAATTCAGCTCAAGTCAATTTTAATACACCGCAAGCGAATGAACAAACAGGCAATGGGGTAGTCAACCAGACGGACATGCGGACGGGCGGACGGGGTTAACACCAGTAACAGCAACATCATCAGCAGCAGAAGAAGCAGTAACGTCGGACAGGAACATGAACAACTCAGCAAAACTGACTCTCCGGCAAATGTAAATGAACACCAACTACTTCAACTCAATCTGTAGCAGCGGCAGCAGCAGCCACAGCAGAATATCCAAAGACCACACCAAATTAAATGCAACAATGAAACAAAACAGACATTTACCACCGAACACAGAGCGTTCCAAGGCTTCAAGAAGACAAAATGCAAAAAGCCCCAAACCCGAGAACATACAACTTGACCCACACCATACAGCATCAATTTAAATCAATTTGTTCTGAATTTTTTTCTTCTCTCTGTCCTGCTGCACGATGCGTACTATTTATTTTGTTGCTTGAATTGAGCACAGTGTTGCGAGACTACATTGGAAGATTTGAATATAAGAGATATATTTGAATGTTGAAAAAGTTGATGATTTTTTTAAATTTGATAAATTCAACGCTTTTAATGCAAAAGGTAAACCTTTATTCCGACTATATTTGGCCTTCTTAAAATAGCTTTACCTTAAGCTGTACTCAAAATTTCTTTGTGATAAATTCATTTTATATTATGCGGATCTTCACCAGTTGCTTTTAATTTTGAGGATATCATTTATGAAAGTTCGGAAAAATGTAGGGTGATTTTTTAAGATTTAAGTTTTGCAGGTTGGCAGCACTAGTTGGTAATGGCGTCCAAACGTCATCTGTCAAAGTGAAAAGCGTACAGTATACTCTGCCATTTCATCATGAAATGACGAATGACCTACCACAACGTCTAATTTTTGGTGAATGGGCCTTACAAAAGCTTAATGAAAACCCGCTGTTTTATCGAAAAATTGTTTTCAGCGGTGAAGCTCATTTCTTGCTGAACGGATACGTAAACAGACAACACTGTCGCATCTGGAGTGATGGACAGCCACATGCCATACATGAATTACCGATGCATCCCGAAAAAGCGACAGTCTGGTGTGGTTTATGGGCAGGTGGCATCATCGGTCCATTTTTCTTCAAAGACCACCATAGAAGAAACATTATCGTCAACGGCGAGCGATATCGAGCCATGATACGCAATTTCTCTTTTGCCCCAATTGGCTGAGTTGAACTTGGTTGACATGTGGTTTCATCAGGACGGTGCAACAGGCCACACTGCTCGTGAAGCAATGGGTATGTTGAGGGATGAATTTGGTAAGCAGCTTATCTCTCGATTTGGCCCTGTGAGTTGGCCCTCAAGATCTTGCGATTTAACGCCTCTTGATTGATTATCTTGTGGTTTTATGTCAAGTCGTTAGTCTATGTGGACAAGCCGAACACTATTGAAGCCTTACAAGATAACATAACAGGCTTTATTCGTGGAATACAGACCGAAATGCTCGAAAAAAAAGACAACAAATTTGACCTTCTCAATGGACATTTTGAGACGGAGCCGCGGACAACATTTACATGAAATTATCTTTAAAAATTAAATGGCAAAGACCAATTTGCCGACTCGAATAAGAAATTTCAATATATGATGCAAATTTGAGTGTTTCATTCGATTTAAAAAAAAACTACCATTAAAAAATCATCCTATATGTATGAGGGCGCAACTAAATTCGTGCTGTTTTTTATACAAATTCAATTTTATTATTGAAGCATGTTTACACATGATTCAGTTAAAGTATTGCCCATCGCTAGCTACTACTTTTGCCCAGCTTTCTGGCAAAGCTCTAATTCCATCGCGGTAAAACTGCTCATCTTTTGAGCCTATCCACGAATCTAGCCATTCCTTGATGTCGTCATATGTGTGGAACTGCTGGTGAGCCAGACCGTGTGCCATCGAACGGAACAAGTGATAATCGGACGGAGAATATGGCGGATGGGGTAAGACTTCCCATTTCAACGTTTCCAGGTAGGTTTTAACGGACTTGGCCACGTAAGGCGCGAATGTTGTCATGCTGAAGAATAATTTTTTCATGCCTTTCTGCCTATTGTGACCGTTTCTTGCGTTTAGCTCGGTTTAATCGCATTAATTGAAGTCGATACCGATCCCCAGTGATGGGTTAGCTTAGTTTCAACAGCTCGTCATAAATAACAGCGACCTGGTCCCACTAAATACAGAGCATAAACTTCGCAGGGTGAATATTCGGCCAAGGCGATGACGTAGAAGCATGACCGGGCAGCCCTCACGACTTTCTTTTCCTTGGATTGCTGTAATGAATCCATTTTTTATCACCCGTTACAATACGATGAAGAAAACCTTTCCTTTTTTTTACCGCTGAAGCAGTTGTTCACAGCCGAAATAACGACGCTCAACGTCCTTTGGTTTCAACTCGTAAGGAATCCAAATTCTTTGCTTTTGAATCATTCCCAATGCATGCATTCGCTTGGAAATGGTTTGGCGATTAACTCCTAATGCTGAAGGAAGCTCTATTTGCGTTCGACACGGATCCCTATCAAGCAATGTCGTCAGTTCAGTGTCTTCGAAGGTTTTTCGTCTTTCTTCACGCGAACAGTTGTCGACATCAAAATCGCCGCCTTTAAAGCGACGAAACCAATCTCGACACGTTGTTTTACCTAAGGCAGCATCTCCGTGAACGTTTTGAAGCTCTTGACGAACTTCGGCCGCCGTTTTCTTCGGTTGAAAGAAAAAAATCAATACTTTCCGCATATGACAAATATTAGGCACAAAGTCATACATATTCACACAACCAAAAGAATATGACGTCAAAAGCAAATCACTATCGTGTCGAGGCGGGTTCATGGCGTTTAGGTTATGACAGAATCGACTAGCACTTACAGGTGGTGCCATCTATTGGCAAACAGCTGGAACTTAATTGCGCACCTAATATTTTAATGGATGTGATTTCTGTTTGCGGTATGTCCATGCTAGTCAAATACTCCCAACATATTTAAAATTTAATACTTAAGCGAATATTTCATTATAAAAATATTGGGGTACTTCCTTATGAAGTCCTTTTAAATTTGATCACCGTTGTTTTTTTTTGTCAAATGCCCGAAAAGCGTATTTTTGAAAAAAAAATTACTTTTTTAAATAATACAAAAATGTTTTTCTGAAAAAGTTTATATTTGGTATATCAATAATATCATTTCTGTTAACATATTTATTTTCTTTTTGTTTCAGGTGAGTTATATTTTATGCACCTTTGTAGTCCTATGTAAGTAGAATTAATTTTTAAATTGTTCATTAATTTCTGTGAGGTATTAAATTTTGTTAAAATAAATATCCTGTCCCTCTGTATCTTATTTTCTGTTAAGCGTTATAAACTGAGAAAAAGAAATAATTTGTGTTAGAGCTGTGGGGCGTGAGTTGAAGTCGGTGTTGGATTTAAAGTTGGGCCGAATTTGCAGTCAAAGCTAAGGACATGGAGCTCAATAGATCTGTGTCCAAAGTTCGGGAAAGGGCTGCAGTCTACTTTTTTAGTCGTGACTCCAACGTTGAGCCGAAATAGTTGTTAAACGCGGATCCGTCCCTGCTTATATATTTGAAGATCAACAATCTCTTTCCAACAGATGATATTATTTTGCTCATTTACTGCGTACATAAACTAAACGTTATTTATGTTTTGTCTATTGCTTTCTTTTATATGCATAAATATCTCTCTCTTTGGTTCATGAACAAACAAGGACTATAAATAGTTAAATGCGGCTCTTTTAGCTCTATACTGGAATATAAATACAATCAGTTAAGCTAATTTCCAAATTGCGTTTTGCTTTCGTTTTTATATTTTATCAAAGAACATTCTGTGTTGTTGTTTTAAAACATTCCAATAAAGAAGTTTGTTTTAATGTCGAAATTAATTCGGATTTCGAGTCTTTTGTGCAACGGAATTGGACTGCAAAAAAAAAAAAAACTAGCAGCATTAAACAGTAGTTAATAATAATTCTTTAAAATTAAAATTGGAATTTAATTTATAAATGAAACAATTTTAGTATTGCGTATTTACGTACTTATTAGAACTCCCTCATACTAAACCCTTTGACTTGATTCTTCACCATAGGTGGCTGAATTACTCTAGAGAAACTAACTCTCTCTGGACTTCAAAACATGAAATGTTCGACTAGTAGACTGAATCAAATTATTCTGGTTCGATAGAGATTGATGTCATTTTGGTTCAAGTCTTTGCTTTTTACCGTTTATCGGTCATACGAAAACAATTGCAATGGCGTCTATAATAACGACAATGCGTGCTTTCAGGCGTAATATAAACCTTCCACTCGAGCATTGGAGACATTTAGTGTGCTCGAGCCTACTAAGAGTATACGAGGTGAACGAGATCGTTTCTCTATAGTACGAGAAACAAAAAGAAAAAAAGAAGTGGAAGCCATTCAATAAGAATCACATTTTCATCACTTCTAAGGTTGCAATGCACGCATATTTACTGTTTCTTACGAAGAACTTTTAAATTACTTCCAAACTAACAAACTACGGTAATGATATTCTTGAAAACATTGATACGATTCCCACTTACAATACCTAATAATTGAAGGAAAACATCTTAATATGAAATACTCAAAAATCTATTACTTAGGGGATACAATACGCTGCGAAGACGTAATTTTTGATAGTCGGCTTGAAAAGGCTTCATTTCAAGTTTTTGGGAAAAGATTTGTTTATCCTTCCTTATAAAGGGTGTCCCAACAAGTACGCAAGATGGTGCAGCAATTGAATTGTTTCTCTGGCTGTATGACATGTGGCGCCGTCTTGTTGAAACCACATGCACTCCACATTCATTTCTTCAATTCTAGGCACGAAAAAACTGGTTATCGTTTCACGATACCGAACACCACTGACTGTTTGCGCTTGACATGCCTCATTTTCATAAAAAAAAGGTCCAATGATTCCTCCAGCCCAAAATCCACACCACACAGTGACACGTTGAGGATACATTTCCTTCTCGTGCATCACTCGAGGATTTTCCTCAACCCCAAATGCGACAATTCTGCCTATTGACGAAGCCATCAAGATGGAAATGGGCCTCGTCACTGAAGATGATTTTATTGGCAAAATCAGCATTTTCATGTTGTCTCTCCAATAACCAAATTAACGAGCTCCCTTCGCTGTCCATGGTCAGCTGGCTTCAGTTTCTGAGTCAATTGAACTTTCTATGCATGAAGACGCAAATCTTTCGTCAAAATTCGCTGCATAGTGGGTTTGGAGACACCAATTTGCTGAGTTCGGTGTCGAATTGAGGTGGATGGAGTTTGGGCGACATCATCACGTACAGCTGCGACATTTTCGGTCAATAGACCTGGTCGAAGACGCGTTGTTGTCTTTACATTACTAACAGACCCAGTTTTGGCAAATTTATCCATTAGTCTCTTTACAGTTGACTCTTTTGGAGCATTATTGTGATCCCAAATTGATCGCAATTTGCGAACTGTAGCCGCAAAACTTTCATCATTTTGGTAAAACAATTTCACAATGAGAATGCGTTGTTCATTCGTGTAGCGCTCTATTTTTACTAACCTCGTACATTCTACTAGTAAACAATAACAATTGTTCAAATGTCAAACAATGACACTCCGAATGGCTCCAAATTTAAATCTTGAGTTCTTGTTGGGACACCCTTTAGTATATATGGAATAACTTCGTTCAAATATCAGCCCTGGCTTCCCATGATGGCATAAATCCCAGGAGTCTACCTATAGTTTTCAGTGACTCTGCCTCATAGAACCGGCTGAATTTGAGCGATGGACTGAGTTACCTTGACTTTTAGGGCATCTTTTGATGGTGACTTATTGGCATAGACCTCCAGCTGTAGGAAACCCTACAAGAAAATATTTAACGAGGGCAAATCTTGTTGAATCAGGGTTTGCCTTCTACTTCTCCTGAAGTCAATCAGCTGGCACTAAAGCGCCATGGTTTTCCTTTAGCTTCTACATTGCTTGGGTCTTGTATGGATATAGGCTCAAGTATCGAAAAGAATTCGGCAAGCTAATATCTGCAAAGCGTCGAATTCTTGAATGAAGCGCTAAACTGATTGCTTCCGGTTCTTCTGCACACTATCACGGGTAGAGACGATGTTTTCGACAGATCCTACGAATCGTATCGCTGATGTGCGAATGTTTGCTGAACCACCACGGCCAAAATATGGTCACCAATTGTTAACTATTCAACTGAGACAACGTTGCCACAAAAGGATACCCATTTTGATGGCAAAGTTTTCTCATTTCCACGTATTGCTTAGCGTTGAAATTTATCAATGTAATTTGTCTTTATTGGAAAAAAAAATCGGAAAATTAATAAAACCCGAGACAATATTATTAGCCGTTAAACATTAGCACTGTTGCTACTGAAAACCCTGCTTTAGAGAATGAGTGTGCTGGAAATTATCAACATTTGAGAGGACCGAATAGGGAACCTCAATTTTTTTAAAGAAGACTTTTTGTTTTATACTCCTCTCTGAGGAATTATGTAATTCTAATTTATTGCTAAAGTTTTTGCGAAATTAATTTTCCAACTTAATTTGTTATCAATTAATGTACCTCCCTACACAATATTCATGATAATCAGACGCCTTTAGTGGCTACTTTTTCTATGAATAAGAAAAAAATTAATGGCAATTTTGTTTATGCTAAGTCTTTTTCAATAAGTAGAAAATCTATTATAGAAAATAATAACTATAGTGTTCTTCTTCTTCTTATGTGGCGACTGGAATAGATAGCCTTATCTGTTATACGCCGCCCGTAGAAAATAATTCCAAGCGCTTCGATCTTCTGCGCTTCTCCTCCAATTCGTCACACTAAGCTTCGATAGTATTCCAAAAACCTGGTCCTTTCAACGGAGTTTTGGCCTCCCTCTACTGCGCCGTCCATCGAGTTCGTTGTCGAAAACTTTCCGTGCCGGAGCATGACCCCAGCCAACGCAATCGTTGTACATTAATCCGTTTGACCACGTCGATGTCGGCATATAGCTCATACACCTCTTCGTTTATGCGACACCGATACTCTCTGTTAACGATGATGGATCCATATATTTTACGGAGTATTTTCCTCTCGAAGACTGCCAGTACTGATTCATCCGTTTGCGTCATAACCCAGGATTCTGCGCCATATAACAAGACAGGTAGAACCAACGTCTGGTATAGTCGGATTTTTGTTTGTTGAGAGAGGAATTTGTCATTGAATCGCTTGCTTAGCCTGTAGTAACATCTGTTAGCAAGCAATACTCTCCTCTTTATCTCCATACTGATATCATTCGTTTTGTTTACAGCGAACCGAGGTAAATAATTTCTTCCACCACTTCAAAATTATGGCTGTCAACGTTCACACTGCGTCTTTGTTCGTTGAAACCAATAACTTTGTTTTGTCCTCATTTACCACCAGACCCATTTTCGCTGCTTCCTTCTCGATGCTTGAGAAAGCTGCAGTGACATCTCGCAGTTTTCGCCCAATAATGTCTTTATCATCTGCATATGCGAGTAACAAATGGCTTTTGTTAAAGATGGTACCAGTCGTGTTAACTGACGCTTTCCTCATAATCATCTCCAACAGTACATATGTTGAAGAGGTCGCACGATAGACTGTCGCCCTGCCTAAATCCTCGCTTAGATCTTTGCCTATCTTTACTGAAGACTTCGTCTCAGTCAGCTATATAGCTGTAGTCTACTTCGATTTTTATTTCGATTAATCGAACTTTGGTCACTGATCCCAAAACACTGTGCTCTCGTTCACAAGCCATGGTTGCAAGTGTGGCATGGCAGCGCATTTGTGCTGCATAAAGAAGACCATAAATTTTCCGGCCTTATAAGGCAGATGTTAACTTTTTTGCTGTGGACACAAAACCCCAAACTGATGCAGAAAATCCAAAATGATACAAACCAACGACAAGAGGAAGACAAAATTAAAAGTTCCATAAAATAATGACACTTGTTTCGATTTATACACTCGGTCAGCCAGAGTAACTGAGTTTTATATTTACTCTCATAAATATATATCTCGTATATGTCCATCTATATGGATGGTGTGTAACCATTTCATCGATTCATTTAACAGATTTTTCTGATTGGAAATTTTTGTTGATTGTGGACGGGTAGTGAGTCCGTAAAGTTTACTTTAAGTTCCCATAAAAGGCAAAAGCAAATGACATAGGTAACCTTTTCGATATTGTCTCCGAACAAACACACGTACATTTTACATAGTGCGAATGTTTAGAATATTTTTGGGCAAATATCAAATATCACTTGCACAGTTGCGCAATAAAGTTGCTAAAAAGTCTCTTTATGTATTGCAAATAATAACAAATATTTGCACAAAGGAACATTACAATACTTGGTTATATTTGGAAGATTTAGTTGGTCCAATAAAAACACTGGGTTACAAACAACTGCTGTGAATTCTTGGCAAATATTATAAAGTTTTGTGTCCATGATTTATTGAAATATTTTTGGGTTATTTGAATTCTCGGAATATTTGTATGTTACTTTAGAACAATGTAAGGGAATTTCAACAATTCCTGTTGATTTTTTGCAAAAATTTAACATTAAGTTTGGTTGTTTTACCAAAGTACCTACCACAAGTTAAAATGATCCTAAAATTACACCATTTCCGAATGAATTTGAAAATATCAATTGATATTGAAAATTACCATTGAAAATTCCATATATTTTCATTTTCATCATAGCAAATTCTTTGAATTAAATTGATTTAATCAATTGTGTATTATAAAACTGCATCTAGAAAAATGTATTTGTTTACGTGCACAAGTTTTCGTTACCCTGATAGTTGTAGGTTTTAATTTTTAAGTACACGCCCAGCATGGTTAAGAAAAGAGCTTTCATTCCACCATTCTGGCAGTGTAATAAAGCAGTCTTCTAACTCTCGCCCAAGTATCAGTACTCATTTTACTTTCGATATATAAACTACTTATTTGAACGTTTAAAGTCCCTGTTTGGTAGAATAATTTCCATTTTGTAAACCCCAGAGATAAAAGGTAATACCTTGCCAATAAATGAAATCATTGGATTATAAAGTCTTTAACCCCCCGTTTCTCTCATTCTCTTTCATATGAAATAAAAACACTGTCCGATCAACCCCCCCTATTAACAGTATTCAATCGGAAAAGTTTTTGTTTTTGCTAACAGAACCATTCATTAGTTTCATAACCATTCATTTTTCACTTTTTGCATTTTGTAGGGCTTCCGTTCGTTGTACAGGGTGTCCGTCGGGAAGGTATACTACTTTGTTTGTTTATAGTTGTTGATTAAATGAAAGAGAATGGATCTTATATTGATAAATGTTTTATTTAATGTCGGCAATTATGTATGGAATACAATATCCGATAAATATCCGCCTCTGTTAGCCTCACAAATGCGAGCACTTTTGAGCACATTTTTCATTACATTCTCACACATTTCAAGCGGTATTTCATTAATTTCATCACGAATATTTTGTTTGAGTTGCTCAAGCGTTTCTGGTTTCTTTGCATAAACCTTACTTTTCAGATATCCCCATAAAAAGAAGTTGGGATCAGTCAAATCAGGCGACCGTGGAGGCCAATCAACATCACCATTTCTTAAAATATCTTGTTGTGGAAAGAGGTCACGCAGTATTTCCATTGTAATCCTAGCTGTATGCGATGTGGCACCGTCTTGTTGATACTACATGTTAATCAAGCCCAAAGCATGCAGTTGTGGCGTTAAAAAGTTTTCAATCATATCACGATATCGCTTCCCATTCAAACAAGTAAGGCCCAATGATTCCTCCTGACCGAATTGCACACCAGACTGCCACTTTTAATGGATGCAAAGGTACCTGATGAATAATTTGAGGGTTTTCCATTGCCCAGAACCGACTATTCTGTTTATTCACATATCCATTCAAATGAAAATGTGCCTCATCACTCATTATAATTTTTTCATGAAAATCGGGGTTTTGTCATGGGCGAGCTGTAACATCCTATTGGCATATGTACGACGGCGTAAATGGTCTTATGGAAGAAGCTCTTGTGTTAACTGAATCTTAAATGGAAGCAACTGTAAATCCTCGTGCAAAATTGTGGTCAAAGTTGTTCTTTGAAAACCAAGCTCCTGAGCACGGCGTCGAATTGACTCTGATGGACTGTTTTGAACACTTTTTTTGAGCAGCAGTAAAGCTTTCAGCCGATCTTGCAGTACGTTGTGGTCCATGCTTGGCCCTATCAGCTACAGATCCTCTTTCTTCGAAATCATTCACTACACGATAAATAGTGTGTCTTGTTAGCACGTTGTTTCTCCCAAAAATTTCACGTAACTTTCATATCGTCTTAGAAATCGATGATTGACTTTGATAAACTATTTTAACGATTAAAACACGTTGGTTTATCGAATATTTTTCCATAATGAATTTGCCACGTCTCTACTTCACGACTGCCAAATATGAACAGTCAAGACTAATGTTGACCAAAACGGCGGCAAACCAAATTAGTATACCTTCCCGACGGACATCCTGTATAAATCCGTACAGACTAAGAATTGACATAACATATTTCAAGAAAGTTATGTGAATATGTAAATTATTTTATTTTAAATATCTAGAAAGGAACAATTTAAAGTTATTTCTAGACGTACTAAACTGAATTGGGCATTCATCATATTTTTAGTTTTTAATCCAATTCAAGATCGTTTAGAATAAAATTCAAAGATTTACGAAATTGATTATACAAGGTGTATTCAAAAACTAAGTTGAATTTTAATTTTTCTCAAAAAATATTTATTTATCAATTTTTATTTTATTTTCTTCAGAGTTTATTTTCTTCAGTTCTGATATCCAATTTTTGGTATGTTCTTGTGCTCTCTCAACGATTCGGTTTTTATCTCCTCAATCGTCGAAAAACGCTGTCTTTTCATGGGTCTCTTCAATCTTGTTAACAGAAAAAAGTCGCAGGGGGCTAAATCAGGTGAATACGGTGACTGAGGAATGATAACGGTGCTGTTTTTGGCCAAATAATCTCTCACAAGCAAAGACGAGTGAGCAGGTGCATTATCATGATGCAAAAGCCATGAATTTTTTTTCCACAATTCCGGGCGTTTTTTACGTATTGCTTTACGCAAACGGCACATAACTTCAAGGTAATACTCCTTATTTACCGTACGACCTTGTGGTAAGAACTCCTGATGCACTACTGCATGGTAATCGAAGAAAACAGTGAGCAAAACCTTGACATTTGATCGAACTTGGAGTGATTTGTTTTGGTCTTGGCTCTCCTGGTCTCTTCCATTAGGGCGATTGGGCTTTGGTTTCGATGTTATAACCATATACCCATGATTCGTCACCAGTTATGACCCTTGTGAGCAAATCTGGATCATCGTTGACGTCATTCAACAATACCTGAACGATGCTCATGCGAAACTCAGCAGTTTTGGAACGAATTTCGCTGCCGCTTGCTTCATGCTCAAAATTTCCGAAAAGATTACATGGCATGAGCCAAGCGATATGCCGACATCCTCAGCAACTTTTGTAATTGAATTCGACGATTCTTCATAACAATTTTCTTCACTTTCTCAACATTTTCATCGGTTGTTGATGTGCCGGGGCGTCCAGAGCGAGCGTCGTCATTCACATCTTCTCGACTTTCTGTGAAAAGCTTGCACCACTTGTACATATTTTTTTGACACAGAGTACTCATACCGTAGGCCACTGTCAACACTTTAAATGTTTTTGAGCACTTAATTCCATTTTTTACACAAAATTTGATGCAACTTCTTTGATCCATTTTTTTCGATAGCAGAAAATCGCCGAACACGCAAAACACTTGTCTTATTTATGCCTCTCACAAACAAACTAAACATGCTATATGGATAATATCGTCAACAGATCTTCGAGGCGAGTGTCCCAACATAAAAAAAAATATTCGAAAGTCCAATATACGTTGCCCGCAAAATTTGAAAAATTCATCTTATCTTTTTTAACACACCTCGTAGGTTGAGGTGTTGATAATCGTTGGATTTTTTATTAAATATGACGAGCATTATAAGAGAATAAAATAAACAAAAATTTAGATTACTAGTTCGAAGCTACAGAGAAAAAAAACTATTTTTTCATTCATTATCTTAGTGCTAAAGATGGTTTTTAGATCGAAATCGGGGTCCCCTTCCAAAAGTTCAGAAGCTCAGTCAGTAAACACACGACGTTGCGTATGGCCATAAACTTTAAAATTTGGAATATGTTTATAACTGCGAAAGTCCGAATTCTTGTGAAGCTGGTTCAGGTTCTCCTGCATAGTTTTACGGACAGCAGTAATGTTTTGGGCCTATCTGGCATTTCTTTGACGTAGAGGTCATTTCGAAGTTATCCAGCCCGCAGTAAAATGAGAGCAGGGCTCAAGCAAGTTTGCACTAACGAATTCCTATTTTGATAATAAAGTTTTCTTACTTAAACGTGTTGCATCACTGACTGAATAATAATAATTGGTTGACTTAAAAATTCAACGTTTTAACCAGATAAAAGTTAAGTAATTTGGGCCAATAAGCGGCAGCTCCCGTTGAAATGATGAAGAATGTTCTGACATTGTGAATTGTTTTACACGGATTTTCCGAAGATCTCTGGCAGGTAAAAGACCCAGTCGCATTTAGAATAGTACTGTAGTCACATGATTATTCCATTTCATTTAAAGCTTTTTTTACCATATACATTAGAAGACCCTATAAAATCTTCCTTTGAACTCAAAAAGGATTATTTTTATCCACTCAATATAATAGTAGTCTGATATCTTTATTCACATACATTTCTTCACAAATCTTACAGCATTCCTTCCCCCCCCCCACAAACATTGTGCAGGCCGAAATATTTACCACAGCTCATGTCTAAAGAAACGCAGGACTAGTTAAGGAATGTTTGGCCAATGATTAGCTTGACTACGATAAAATCTATTCGAATTCCCAGAAATGTAAAGATCATTCACGTTTTACTAGCGCCCGCAACAATGTTGCAACTTGAGCTTGACAGTTGAAAAAAACTTGCTGCATTACAGAGATAAATCTGGTTAAACGTTGATATAAAAACAAATTCAATATAAATAGGTTAGTGTGCGGACAAACGGAGAGAATGGACTACGTTATTGATGACAACGGAATAAGGAGTTGCAAGAGTAATAGCAGGCATTGCTATGGGGGCTGTGTGATAGCATTGTACGAATGTCTGAGGAATAATGAATATCATGAGGGTCATTTAAGTGAACCAAGAAATTTGGTTATATTCGAACATTGAACATTCATGAGAAATGCGTGAGATTTGTGGCAATCGTTTTACAAAATCATTTGGTTACGGGAAGTCTTTTCTTTTCCTGTCAAGAAGAATAAGGTACGAGTATCTGTTAGAAATAAGAGCATTTGCGTGGATAGTTTAAGACAAGACATTTAAAAAACGAAACAGTTTGATAAGCTAATCTATTTTCATCTTAAATTCTTATAAATGTACGAAAACGGTGCCAAAACTAGCCCAACTAACAAGGAAGACACACAATTTGGGAAAAACTTTATTATAATTAGAGCTGTCAAACTCCTTGAAATAAACATCAATTTATAATAAGAGCTGTCAAACTCTTTGAAATAAACATTAGCCGCAGACTCCACCTCTTCATTGTCGGCAAACCTCTTACCACCAAGCCGTTTTTTCAAGTTTGGAAATAGAAAATAGTCAAAAGGAAGCACAATCTAGCGAATAAGATGCGTGATGATGCAGTTCGAACTTTAATTCGTTAATTTTGGCTTTCGCAATAGAGGATAAATGAACTGGAGCATTGTCTTGATGCAACAACCCTTTCTTTTTTGCCAAATTTAGTCTTTTTCCCATAATTTCATCATCTAAACGCTGCAATAAATCAGCACAATATTCGCGGTTGACGGTTTTCATTTCTGAACACAAATAGTAAAAATAAATTCATGCGCATTCCAGAAAACAGACGCCATGACCTTAACTGCAGATGGAACCGTTTTGGCCTTCTATGGACACGATTCTTTCATTCCAGTCCACTACTTTATATGTTCCTTTGTCTCTGTTATAAATTAGTTGACCCATGTCTCATCCATGGTTATAAATCGACGCAAAAGTTACATTTTATTGCGGTGAAAGATCGCCAAACACTCTACTTATCTTATAACATCTTAACGACGTTGGGTTTGCATTATTGAAAGCGAGCATGGCACCCATCTTGCTCATAGCCTTATCATCTTCAAATCTTCAGTCAATATACGTTGTATAACACTTTTTGAAATGCCTATCATTACAGCTAGCCCACTCACCTTCAGCCGACGATCATCCAATACTATTTTGTGACTTTTCTTTACCGTGTCTGACGCTTCAATTGGACGCTTCAATTGGTCGACCACTACGGTATTCGTCTTGGCAGCTCGTACGGCCTAGTTTAAACTCTGCTACCCAATATTTTACAGTCGTAAAGGAAGGAGGGGAGTCTACTCCCCAGGGTAGAATCTAACTCGGCTTTAATATTGGTTGGACTGGAACCTTTCAAATGGAAATATTGAATTACATAACGGTGACCAATTTTTTTTTGCATGTTTAAAAGATTCACTGAGATCGTTTACTCTTGATGGCTCAAACAAAAATATTAAAAAACGTGGCACCTTGAAACTTAAGTCATATGTTTTATAAAGTTGCCCCTTTTCACCAAAATAATTTTTTTCAAGCTACTGGTACTGAACTATGACTACTTTTAAGACCACCCTCGTAAAATTGAAATTTTTTGGTGATACATTCATTCCTGTTGGGAAGATTTCGGGCGTACAAGTAGTAATATAGTACCCAGTGTCTATGATCATTTGATTATATTCACTACGAATGATTTCTTTGAAATTGGAACAATTCCTGTAGAAAATGGATTATGCAGATGTTTCGACAAAGCCCCTGATCAATTGGACCCTCCAAGCTTGAAACTGAATGTATTCATCTAATTTGATGTGGTTGAGTCAGGTATAAATCTTACTGGAAACAGGTCATACAGCTTCCTAAAAATCATTCGTCCATATTGGTTTAATCGGTTCTATAAGCCATAGTTTTAAACATATTGTTTTGTTTCATATTGTGAACTTGTATTTCAATGTGATACAGTAACAGGACCGTTTCGGTTCCGAGGGTGTAAGGTAGGTCGGGGTGTAGATCTTGACCAATTCCATATATGGTGTAACGTATTTCCAACAGTGCATGTGCATTAAAAAAATAAAAGGACTAGTTCTGAATTTGGTTGGAAAACATGCTCAAAATAAGTGCTTCAAATCCATTCAATAGTAGAAATGAATAAGGAAAACGTAGTTGACTGAATTATACACAGTTTTGAGTACGCGTGAAAATAGTACGTACTTAAAATAAGTACTCAAAATTCCTTTAATAATTTTATTACTTATTTTGAGTAAGTAGATACTTTGCGCTATATGGAGATCAATTTTAATCAATTTCAGCTAGTTTTGACTCAAAATTAGTTCATTTTTTTTGGGTGTATTGAATTGTTTCTGTCCATTTGCTTCACGTAGAAAATGATCCCAAGTGGTTCGACTTTCTGTGCTTCTTCTCCAATACATCACGCCAAGTTTTGACAGTATTTCAAATGCCTCACCCTTCCAACAGAGTTTCGGTCACCATTCTATATGTCGCTCATCGAGTTCGTTGTCGAAAACTTTTTATGCTGGAGCATTTGGCTCCATCCGCATGACATGACCAGCCAACGAAATCGCTGTATATTGAAGCGCTTGACCACGTCAATGTCGGTATATATTTCATACAGTTGATGGGCCTTATGACGCTGATACTCTCCATGAACTATGATGATTAGACAATATATTTTCCGAAGTATTTTTCTTTCGAAGACTGTCAATATAGATATATTCGTATTTATCCCAGGATTCTGCGCCATACAACAAGATAAGTAAAACCAACGACTGGTACAGTCGCATTTTTGTTTGTCTAGAAAGGGCTGTTTCATTAAACAGTTTAACCCATAGTAATATCTGTTACAAAATAAACGCTCTCCTCTCAATCACCAGGCTGATATCATTTGTTTTATTCACAACGGAGTCGAGGTAGATGAATTCGTCCACCACTGCAAAGTTATAGTTGTTAACGTTTACAAAGCTTACCTACCGAATAGACTCTTCGTGCGTTGAAACAAATAACTTTGTTTTGTTCTCATTTACCACTGTAACCATTTTTCTTGATTCCTTTTTAATGCTGGAGTAGACTGCAGTAACATCAAAAGGTTTTCTATCAATAATGTCTGCCATTGGCATACCCAAGCTATATTCGTTTAGGAAAACTACTTTGTTTTGTACTCGTTTACCACCAGATAAAATTTTGCTTATTTATTTTCAATGCTGAAAAGGATTGCAGTAAGTTCTAGCAACTTTCTGCCAATAACGTCTATATCATTTGCATACGTAAACCAAATTCGTTGAAATAAATAACTTTGTTTATCCTCGTATACCACCAGGCCCATGTTAACTGATTCCTTGTCATTGTTGGAGAAGACAGCGGTAACATGTAGAAACTTTTTGCCACTGATGTTAGCATCGTTAGCATACGCAAGCCAAATTCGTTTAAATAAATAACTTCGTTTGTCCTCGTATAGCACCAGACCCATGTTTACTGATTCTTTGTCATTGTGGGAGAAGACTGCGACAACATCTAGAAACTTCTTGCCAGTGATGTTTACATCATTAGCATACGCAAGCCAAATTCCTTGAAACAAATATCTTCGTTTGTCTTCGTATACCATCAGATCAGTGTTTATTGAATCCTTGCCAGTGCTGGAGAAGACCGCAGTAACATCTAGAAACTTTTTGCCAGTAATGTCTATATCCTCGGCATAGGAAAACGACATTCGTTGAAACAAATAACTTTTTTTTGCACTTGTTTATCACTAGACCCATGTTTACGGATTTCTTCTAATGTTGGAGAAGACTACAATAATATCAAGCAGTTTTTTTCCAGTAATTTCTATATCATTTGCATTAGTGAACCACATTCACTGAAATAAATAACTTGTTTGTCCTCGTTTAAAAGCAGAAACCATTTTTTGCTAATTCCTTTTCAATGTTGGAGAGGACTGCAGTAATGTCGCGCAATTTTCTGCCAATAATTTCCACATCATTGGTATGTGCAAACCACATTCGTTGAAATAAATAACTTTTGGTCGTCCTCATTTAACACCAGACCTCATTTTTGCTAATTCCTTCTCAACACAGGAGATTCTTTGTTTCATGTTTACTGATTCAGTGTTGGAAAAGATTCCGGTAACATCTACATATAGAACGTTTTTGCCAGTAATGTCTATATCCTTTGCATAGGCAAACCAAATTCGTTGAAATAAATAACTTTGTTTATCATCACAAACAGGTTTACTGATTCCTTTCTAATGTTAGAAAAGACTACAGTAATATCTAACAGGATTGCAGTAATATTTTTCTGCCAATTTTCTGCCAATAATTTCCACATCATTGCAATTTCTCAATTATATTCGTTGAAATAAATAACTTTTGTTTGTCCTCGTTTAAAACCAGACACGTTTTTTGCTGGTTCCTTTTTATTGCTGGAGAGGACTGCCGTCACATCTCGTAATGTCCTGCCAATAATATCTAGATCATTGGCATACGTTATTCACATTCGTTTGTCCTCATTTACCACCAGATGCTTTTTTGCTGATTCATTTTCAAGGATAGTGAAGACTGCAGTAACATCTAGCAGTGTTCTGTGAATAATGCCTATATTACCGGCATACACAAGTGGCATATCGATTGTGTTAAAGATGGTGTCATTCGTGTTAACAGCAGCTTTCTTCGCCATCATCCTCAATTATATATGGAAGAAGTCACACGCTAGGCCGTCCGTCGGCCTTTCTAAACCCTCGTATGGTGTAAAAAGGCTCACTAAGATTTTTGTCTAAAACTCTACAATGTGAAAATTAATTGGTTGCTTGAAGAAGTGGTCTACTAATTCTTTAAGCTATATATTTTGTATGTTGCATTTGTTGAAGTTTCACTGATATCTTTGAAATGATTGCCGGTATAATCAGCAAAAAAACATAGTTTCCTTGTTCCATCACCGTTTTCGATTGCCCCGTCTTAAACCCACAGCTCGTTAATGCGTTTTTGTGTAATATTCTTTTTTCATATATTATGCGGAATTATGCAAATTCCAGAACGTCAAATCGCATACTTGCACTGCTGAAACATGACCTTCACGGCATTGAAACGCAATCCTTGTAGAGAAATCGCTAACCGCAAAGCTATTCAGCTGCTAGTCGCTGTTACGGCTGTTGCGGCAGTTAGTGCTGTTACTTTACATCCAATGTCAGATGTAATAAACATTTGCGCGTGCGCATAAGTAAGCAAAAGTAAATGTCATGTTAACGCATTGGCTCGTTTGTTTCGTTCTCAATTCACATGTCTTCCTGTCGAGATGTGACTGTCTGTCTTGCTGTCTTTGCATTTACAGAAATCAAGAAAGAAGGAAGAAAAAAATTGGAAAAACTGTCGGTTTGTTTTGTTTATTAAGGCTGCAAATAGTTGATGATCCTGAACCCGCCGTTGCTGCTGCCATTTCATAGTTATCATTATCATTTTGTGCTATGTAAACATTCAGACATTGGAAGACAGTTGAGCTCAAATAGTTGGACAAACCGACAGACCAACTGGCTAATATTGAGATAGACAAAACCAACCAACCAACGAGCCAACCGGCAGACAGACAGACACGCAGACGGAACGAGATAAATATGAAATCATACTGACAGCTGTAAGACCCTGCCACTGCCTTATGCTCACCTCCCCACCCTATTCGTGACAGAGTTTCAGTGTATCTGCTTTCCTTTTTTTTTTCTTATAACGTTGAGATGATATCGTTACGTATCTCCAGACACCAGCAAGTGATATGTTTACTTGTCATAATGATCCGGTGAAATCGGGAGGAATGGCTACACGCCACGCATGGACCATTGATAGGGGGAAAAATAGCACGAAATTAAATAATTTGCGGTTTTAATAAACTCGAGAAGGGGTGGCTGCTTTGTTAATGATGATTATGGCAGTGATGTCGGTGTAGGGAATCTTAAAGGCAAGTATGTCAAGTTAGTTAGACAACAGGCTGCAGAAAACTTAACCTAAGCGTGCATAATACGAGTGGCTACCACATTTATTATACCACTCCCCTTAAGCAACAAAACTCACTGGACTCCCCACACAGAGTTAATGAGTGCACGCGAACATACAATAATTTCATTTCAATTCCAGTTCTCTTTTGCTTATTTCGTA
>JAHXMU010000139.1:375462-387823 GCA_019455685.1 Philornis downsi | reverse complement strand
GGCAAAATTACCAATAGAGGATTCCAAATCAGTCGAATAGACTTCACATTTTTAAAGGCAAAATTACCAATAGAGGATTCCAAATCAGACGAATAGACTTCACAATTTTAATGGCAAAATTACCAATAGAGGATTCCAAATCAGTGGAATAGACTTCACAATTTTAAAGGCAAAATTACTAGTAGAGGTGTTAAATCGTTTGCCTTTTTCCTTCTGATACTCAGGTTCCAATTCACTATCGGCGATTTGGGAGGAGCTTAGGCTCAATTAAGGAGGTTGGAAAACCAGGAGATCTGAATTCCTATTCGTACTCTGTATTTCACTGACTTAAGGAAACGGTATATTTTTTTTGGAAAAAAGAGGTTAGAGATTTAAGACTTACATTATATATTCGAAAGCTGAGGGCGGCTTACGACGTGGTCCTGGTGGTTGTTGAACGGCAAAGAGACCCGTTCTCTTGCCGACCACAACCACGAAACCTCCGTGCATCACAAATAGTGGGTTTTTTTTTCAATTTCATGGTTGGATAGGTGAGCTTTTACATCATCTAACAATAGTATTCAATTCATCTAACAATTCAATTCAATTTAAGTTAACAGTAGTTGTTCAAATATTTCATTTTAATTAATTTTTAAACCAATTCATTAATTAAATCAGAGATAATTATATTAAACAAGAGGTTTCCAAGTCAATAAACGGCAAAAATGTAATTTTCAAATAATCAGATTAAGGATTATCGAAAAAATATGAAAATGTGTCGACGAACAGTCTTTGGATTTTCGTCATGATTTTTTATAGTGTTAATAAGCGTTCCCTTGTCTATTTACCAGGTCTAATATCAAAGTGATAAATTCCAATAATATCGGAAAACAACAATCACACTTTCACATACGACGGCGGTCCCAAAACTAGCCAAACTGACGTGTAGATGGCGCCAGTAGTTGAAAAAGTTTATTCTGGTGAAAAGAGGCAGCCTTATAAAACATATGCTTTAAGTTTCAAGGCGCCACGTTGTTTAGTATTTTTATTTGAGCCATTAAAAGTAAACGATCTCAGTGAATTTTTTAAACATGCAAAAAAACTGATCACTGTTGTATAATTCAATATTTCCATTTGAAAGGGTTCAGTCCAACCAACCAATATTAAAGCCGAGTTAGATTCTATTCTGGGAGTCTGCTCCTTCGTTTACGACTGTAAAATATTGGGTAGCAGAGTTTAAACGAGGTCGTACGAGCTGCCAA
The DNA here is from genome assembly GCA_019455685.1 of Philornis downsi. Lineage (NCBI taxonomy): Eukaryota > Metazoa > Arthropoda > Insecta > Diptera > Muscidae > Philornis > Philornis downsi. Next base: position 386,582 of record JAHXMU010000139.1, on the reverse strand, counting down.
AATAAACACCATAGTGGTCGACCAATTAAAGTGTCCACGCCAGACACGGTTAAGAAAATCAACAAGATGGTATTGAATAATTGTCGCCTGAAGGTGCGTGAGCTAGCTGAAATTATAGGAATTTTCAAAAACATCATATATTAACCAAATATTTGAAGATGTGTAAGTTGTGTGCAAGATGGATGCCGCGCTTGCTTTTAATAGAGCAAACACAGCGTTGTGAAGACGTTTCAGTAGAGTGTTTGGTGATGTTTCACCGCAATAAGGCTGAATTTTTGCGTCGATTTATAACCATGGATAAGACATGGACCCACGGGAATGGAAGAATCGTGCTAAAATAAGGCGAAGGCGGTTCCATATACTATTCTAATTTATTACAGCGTTTCTAATTCTAATTCCAAGTGCTTTGATCTTCTGCGCTTCTCCTCCAATTCGTCACACCAAATTTCGGTAGTGAAATAATGGAAAAAGACTGAATTTGAAGAAAAGAAAAGTGTTGTTGCATCAAGACAATGCTCCAGGTCACATATTTATTATTGTGATAACGAAAATTCACGATTTTAAGTTCGAATTGCTTCACATCGCATCTTGTTCGCCAGATTTAACTCCCTCGGACTATTTTCTATTTCCAAACTTGAAAAATGGCTCGGTGGCAAAAAGTTTGCCAACAATAAAGAGGTGGAGTCTGCGGTTGGTGGTTATTTCAAAGAGTTTGACGTTTCTTACTATAAACAGGTTATATAAGCTATTTAATAACGCTGGAAGTATCGTATCGAGCTAAAAGATTATGTTGAAAAATAAAGAAATGTATTTCCAAATTTGTTGCGTCTTTGGGACCGCCCTCGTAATATGTTCGAAAGGACTTTTTTGAAACGGTTAAAAGACTAATTCCTCCATAGTTGTTTAATGTACAGGGTTATCCATTTAGTGATTTCTAAACAGCCGGTCTGGCAAGGCTGTCGGCTATTAAATAACTGTCATTGCAAGTGTTATTTATTTAGTGAAAGGTTTTCCATTTACGAATATGTATGGTTTAATATTCGAAGAATGCGTAAAAATAGTTAAAACAGTTTAACATTATGATCCGGAGCTGTCTGGACTGGACCGTATTTTTTCGAAAACTAGCTCAAAAGGATCCATTGCTGAAACATTTATTTCATTATAATGCTTGAACCCTGCCATTATATACGAAATGCAACATCATTTAAATGACTGCCTCTGGATTGGTTTCAGCAGTGGATCCTTTTGAAGTTCCTTCAGTGCCATTTTCGGAAACATACGGCTTAATCACACCCACAGACCGTAATGCGCAGCAAACAGTCACTTTTTCTGGATGTAACTGCTTTTTCACAATCTGGGTTCTTCGAGCCCCATATGCTACAATTTTGCTTGTTGACGTAACCACTGAGTGAGAAATGAACTTCATTGCAGAAGAAAATTTTGTTTGATGGAATTACTACTTTTGTAGTAATTTTTAACTATTTTTTCGCGTTCTTCGGTTGTTAAACGACCCTTTCAAAATTTCAATAACCCTTTCAACCCTTTCAGTAAATAAATAGCACTTCACATGACAGGTATTTAACATCTGATAGCATTCCCATATCGGCAATTTTAAAATCACTAAATGGATAACCCTATATAAGAACAACTGCTACTCTACTGCTGTAAGATATGACATTTTTCTTCAACATTGCGAATTGAGTAAACATTGCTATTGTTTAACGCCAAAGTGTACGTATTGTGAAAAATTGCTTTAAACGGATTACATACGGATCAGCTGGCTATGTTCTGTTTGGAAAAGCTATCAACACACACACACGCACACACACACACACTCATATAAAAAGAATGCAAAGAAAGGAAAAAAAGAACCATCAGCCATTGTATTATAAAATACCGACCACACATAACATCAATGGCCCAACAGAAGCTTAAAATAACAGGAATTAAAGCGAGGAACAAATAACGAGACAACGAAAGGACAAACGTTACAAAATCAACAAATACCAGCAGTAAATACTCCCACTGCCGAGGACACTGACTGGGTATTAAACCCATGACAAAGAAGGAAAAATTGCTTCCCGGTGGCAAAATGTTACGTTGCCACAGTAACCTTTTAATACTTAACTCAAGCAGCCCCTCCCCCCACTGAGAACCGCAGTTGTCCCAATGTCTTTTTTTTTTTTTTTGCTTTTCGTTTAAATTTAGCAGAGTAAATTGCTGGACAATTTAAACCATACATTTTCATGGAATGTATAGTAATTTATCTAATGGCATAATATTATTCATTGATTTGTTGCTTTTCTATTTTGCTTTCCATTTCAGGTACGTAAGCCATGTCTCAGATTCCGAATCAATTATTTCCAGTCAAAGTTTTTGGGATAAATTACATAAACATTACTATTGTGGTTTGTAATTGCTTCATTAAGCGATAATTTCATATAATCTGGCAGTGATGATTGGTATGCATTACAGTTCATTAATTGAACACGACGGTTTGATAGAGGGGGGGATCAAGAAAATGAGGGTTAACGCCATGACTTAGCAATTATGAAGGTCCTGCAATTAAAAGCTACCATTTTTCATTTCAGTGTTATGTCAGTATATTTTAGTGTTCAAATTTCCTTCTTAGAGATTAATCAATACAAAGTGATGAAATGAAAAAAGTGATAATCTAGCCGACCTACCAAGAAGACACAAAAAAGTTAGGAAATTTCTCCTTATTTTTCAACATAATCTCCTTTTAGATCGATACAGTTTATCCAGCGATATTGTATAGCTTCTGTATTCTGTTTACGATAAGAACTGTCAAACTCCATAAAACAACCGTCAACCGCAGACTCCATCTTTTCGTTGTTGGCAAATCTTTTACCACCGAGTCATTTTTTCAAATTTGGAAATAGAAAATAGTCCGAGGGAGCTAAATCTGACGAAAAGGTTCGTGATGAAGCAACTCGAACTTCAATTCATTAATTTTGACCATCGCTATAGGGGATGCGTGAACTGGAGGGAGCATTGTCTTGATGAAACCACACTTTTTTTTCGTCAAATGCGGCCTTTTCCCCATAATTTCATCACCTAAACGCTGCAATAAATTAGCATAATATTCGTCGTTGATGGTTTTTCCTTTCTGAAAATAACCAATAAAAATAATCCCCTGCGCATCCCAAAAAACAGATGCCATGACCTTGCCTGCAGATAGAACCGTCTTCGCCTTCTTTGGACACGATTCTCTCATTCCAGTCCACTGCTTTGACTGTCCCTTTATCCCAGTGGTGAAGTGGTGAATCCATATCTCATGCATGGTTAAAAATCGACGCAAAAATTCGGCTTTATTGCGGTGAAACATCGTCGAAACACTCTACTGAAACATTTTCATGGCGCTGTTTTTGCTCTATTGAAAGTGAGCGCGGCACCCATCTTGCGTACAACTTTGTCGTCTTCAAATGTTCAGTCAATATGCGTTGTATAGAACTTTTTGAAATGCCCATCATTTCAGCTAGCTCACGGACCTTCAGCCGACTGTCGTCTAGTACCATGGTGTTTATCTTGGCAGCACGTACGACCTCGTTTAAGCTCTGCTAGCCAGTATTTTACAGTCGTAAACGATGGAGCAGACTTTCCTAGAGTAGAATCTAGCTAGGCTTTGGTTTGGTTGGACTGAGACCTTTTAAATGGAAATATTGAACTTCATAACGGTGATCAATTTTTTCCATGTTTACTAACTACTGAGATTGTCTAGTTTTGAAGGCTCTCAAATAAAAATACTAAGCAACGTGGCATCTTGAAACTTAAAACATATATTGTATAAAGTTGTTACTTTTCACCAAAATATTTATTTTAAGCTAGTGGTCCGTCGGTCGCAAATCTAGATTACTGTTCCCCAATCCGAAATTCCAAAGGAAAGATTGATTTTCTGAAAATAGGCCAATTTAAGACAAGCTTAAGGTATACTACAAGTGGATAAACGATATAAACCTAAGAATATATGGGTTAAATCTTCTGTTTGTATGGGGCAAGATAATTTGCCCAGTTCTTCTTAGACTCTGCGTAGCATTTTAAAGCGAGACAATTGAGAAAAATTCCGATTATTGCAGTCTGGAAAGTTACAGGGAAAAAATTAATTTAGAAAAATCGAACAATTTGGAGTGGAGATACCAGAAGAGGCGTGTCTTTGGGCAACACTTAACTTGTTGATTTAAAGCAACTGAAAGATGTGGACCTATTCTACAGGGTGACGCAGGGTGGCACGGTTTAAAACATATGTTTCGTCACTGGATTAACAGATAACGGTCAATTTTTCCAACTGTCAAGAAATGTGCTTTCATTCAGACAAGCATTAAATATGGGTTTTATAGGCGTTATTAACTATTTAATAAAATATTTAAAAACATTTTTGAAACTGAATCGGCAAAAATGCACGGAGGGCTGACTATCTTTTAGCTCCAGGATTGATGATCTAACATCCTCTTCAGAAACTTCAATTTCCAGTACAGGAAGAATAGGCTGCACTAGCTGGCCGACGAAATTGTCATTTGACATGTCTCAATACTAATTTTTTGAATAGGCGTCATTATATAAATTGGCAAAAATTGAGATGAATTGGAAATTATTTTATTTTCAATTTTAAATATGTAAGTATTAAATTATTAAGTATCGGCGCCGCATGAACAATGAGCTGTATGAGCTCTATGCCGACATCGACCGGGTCCGTCCAACGCATTAATATAGAGCGATTGCGTTGGCTGGGTCCGGCACGGAAAGTTTACGACAACGAACTCGATGGACGGCGCAGAAGAGAGCAACCAAAACTCCGTTGGAGGGATCAGGCTTTTGAAATACTATCGAAACTTGGTGTGACGAATTGGAGGAGGAGCGCAGCAGATCGAAGCGCTTGGAATTTTTTTCTACCGGCGACGTAAAATAGATAAGGATATCTATTCCAGTCGTCACCTAAGAAGAAGAAGAATTATTAAACAGGGTAGCACACCAATTGTGCTACAATAAGAAATTTGAAGAACTTTTCTTTTTAATCAGTGTATTTAATTTATGTATTTTTTTCTTTTATTGCATAGAAAATTCAATTTGATTTTATATAACTAATTGATTTTGAAGATGATAGACCATAAGTGATCTGAACGGTCATTCACGCATATGCACCACTTGATGAGATAATTATTCATTGCGGCTTGAAGGGTTGAAGTCGGCATCGCGTCATTTATTGTTTTAAAGCACTGTTTCAATTCAAAGAAATTCCTTGGTTTCGTTTTGTGCTCTTCTTGCTTGACAAAATCTCATAAAAAAATCTGATGCAGTCAGGTCAGGCTGGCCTTTGGGGACCAGTGAAAGGTGGAGTTTCTGGATATTAATTTGTTTGAGAGTTTTCGTTGAAGCTCCTCCATAACCGGTCTGACTAAATGTGCAGTTGGTTCATCTTGCTGGAAACAAATGCTATTGAATCGCATACGTCTTTGACCCAGCTGTGGGTTGTGTTTGTAGCTCGATTTGTGTGCCACCCTGTATACTGGTTAATATGTATGGTAGGCACCAAAATTATCAATGAACTGTAAACATTATAAGCCAACACAATTAACAAGAATTCAGGCTAATGTTCCCCAATTACGAGGGCAGTCCTTGACGTATAGATGGTGCCAATAGTTTGAAAATAATTCTTTTGGTGAAAAGAGGCAACCTTACAAAACATATGTTTTAAGTTTTAAGCACCGCATTGTTTAGTATTTTTATTTCAGCCATCAAATGTAAGCGATCTCAATGAGTTTGTAAACATGGAAAAAATTGGTCACCGTGATGTAATTCAATATTTCCATTTGAAAGGTCTCTGTCCAACCAATATTAAAACCAAGCAAGATTCAACTCTGGGGAAGTCTGTTCCTTTGTTTACGACTGTAAAATATTCGGTAGCAGAGTTTAAGCGAGGCCGTACTAGCTGACAAGATGGCGTAATGGTCGACCAATTGAGTTGTTCACGCCCAACAGTTAAGAAGAACTTCCACAAAATGGTATTGGGTGATCGTCGGCTGAAAGTGCTTGAGCTAGCCGAAATGATAGGTAATTCAAAAAGAGCTGTACATCGTATATTGACCGAAGGTTTGAAAATAATTTTCCAGTGGAAGAACTGGATTTCAAAAAACTGGCTAATTTGCATGGAAGGTACCAGGCCAACACTTAGCATGTACCAAATTTGGTATTGTGCGATTGAACAAAATATATCAACCTAGGAGTATACTCACAGGGGCATGATTAATCTGCCGATTGTTTCAGATTCTACGAAGCCTATTAAGCCTGATTATTGGTCAAACTTCAACTTATTGGGATTGGAAGATAAAGGAAAAATGCATTTCTTAAAATCGTCCAATTTGTAAAAGAGGTACCAGTATTGATGGTCATTCACAATGTTCGGCTGCGCTCTAGCAAAATATTAAGCCGTGTCAAGTTTTAAGAAGTTCAGTAAAGATTTAAGACAGCTGTCGTGTCCATTTTTCGGCCAAGCAGCGAGCCAGATACACGATTACAGATCAATCGATTTCATGAACACTTTAAACGCTTCCTTCTGGATGTTAAACTGTTTTGCCGTATTAAACGACGTATGCCTTCATTCCTTTGGGTAAAAACATATAAAGTTTATCTATCAAAGTTTTTTCAATACAGCATAAATTGAAAAATAGGCACAATCTGTGCCCAAAATGTCCTTTGCCTAGTATTATTGCCTACTTCAAGCAAATTTTCGAGCTGGTTCTCGAAAATCAAACTTAGTTTGTTTGTTTTCATTTAAATTACATCACATTTAACACAGATTATGTTAATTTTTTTGTTGTAGCATCAAGATAACAATAGTCATGTGTCAGTGTTACAAACCGAAAACCTTCAACATCAAAACAAGCCGTTCTATTCGACCCTAATACGGCCCAAAGCTTATAATACTTTGCCTCTGCGAACATAAGAATATTAGATGTTAAAAAAAGCTGTTGCCTGCGCCCGGCCATCTCCACCCATTATTGAAATCTTTTGCTAGATTTTAGTTTACAAAGAGAATAAACCTAAAATTGTTATGAATATTACATAAATGAATACTTTACGGACGTCTCAATTTCTCAGACAGACGAATGGACATTAACTAAATGACACTTTGTTTATCTGTGGCAACATAATTCCTCCCAAGACTTGTCACAGTTCATTCTCAACGTCTGGTCTAATCTGCCCAAGTATTTAAGACCAGGAAAATATTTTCTCTTTCTGTTTCGATGCGGTCGTAAGCGTTTATTTTATTTTACTTTTTTTTAGTTCTCTTTGTATAAGACAAAGATTTAACTTTACACATGTGGGCGTTCCGTCCATGGAGCTTTAATGTGTGATGCACACTGGAAGGAATTATGCAGTGGACGGGGGAAAAATGTAAAAAAAATCGTTGACATCAGTAATGATACTAAGAAGAACAGCAAGAAATTAACACTTTCACAGGACGAAAGAATTAGTTTTAAATCTAAATATGATGTAAGTCTGATGGATTACGTTAATGACCTGTCTATGATGGAATGTTGATGAAATAATGAAAATAGTACTTCGCGCCCCAAAATTTAGTGCTAATATTTCCAAAGAGCATGGGAAGTTATTTGTACAGTCCAAATTTTTTTTTTTTCTTCTTTATTTGTTTCATTGGATCGCTCACGTAGTGAGCCTAAAAATAAGTAGTTGAATCTTAGATCTAATTGTCGACGATTATGTATCTTTCCCGCTTTGTTTTTTTTTTTAGCTGTATGCTTTTTTGTTTATACGGTCCTCTGAGATCGGCAGGGATTAGTTTGAAATACAAAGCTCACGGCAGCTTCTGAGTTAGCAGCTCTAATGGTGTAGTTTAGCGCAATGTTCGTACAAATGATCTCACAGTTTTATTAACCTTTATTAACATAGATTTAAACTACGTGAGAAAAGAGGCCAAGGCCCGGAATACATGAGCGGAGAGTCTCCAGGCTTAATGCCGCAAACTCATGTATTACTCTTCGTAGTATGGACTATGTGAGTGCGGATTACGTGAGTGACGAGGCCAGGGCCCGGACATGTGGTCTTAGGTGGATTATGTCGAAGCATTACGGTGTTGAGATATTAGAAGACAATGCATTTTCGGCAGAGGTCATGTTCTTCTTCCCCTTTTATGGGAATGCAAAATCATTTCTCCGGAGTCTGGAAGGTGCCCAAGGGTAAGCAAGGTTTCTATTCTGGTCATATGTTTTGCTTTGATCTTTTCTATCTCCTCTTTTACATATGGTATATTCAAGTCCCTATGTATGTTCCAAGGAGCCCCCGTAATGTCTCGTGACATCTTTGATTGTACCCTTTAGATTTTATCCACGTTGCTGCGGCTGGCTCTGCGCCAGAGTAGAGCACAGTATTTTGCTTTTGTCCTTTTTTTACAAACGCCAGAAATATCATTAAAACGTGAGTTTCGAAGCCAATTTACTCTGCGAAAATGTACAGAAAATTTCACTAGATATTGATGAAAGTGAAAGATTGTAGATAGTATATAGTAAATAGTAGTATTGTTGTAGTATTGTAAACAAAGCTTGTTACTGAGCCATTGTTTATTACAGAATATTATCGCTTGGTATCCACTACATATTTTCTAGTACTTCGAGGTCTAAAATTTAGTGGTAATATTTCCAAATAAAATGATAAGTTATTTGTACAGTACATAATATTTATACAGTATACTAGATATTGTTGAAAGTGAAAGTTTGATGAGTGAAGTGAAGGGAGTGGTGAGCTAATATTTCCAAAGAGAATAGAAAGTTATTTGTACAGTACATATTTTACTTTTGTCCTTTAAAAACGCCACAAATACCATTAAAATGTGAGTTTCGTAGCCAAACTACTCTTCGAAAACGGACAAAAAATTTCACTAGATACTGATTAAAGTGAAAGTTTGATGAGTTTGATTTATAATCGTCGAAAAAGTGATATTGCACTTAATATTGTACTAACTTGAAACAAAGCTTGTTACAGAGCCGTTGTTAACTACCGGATATTATCGTTTAGTATCCACTACATATTTTCTAGTACTTCGGGGCCTAAAATGTAGTGCTAATATTTAAAAAAAAAGAGAGGAAAGTTATTTGTACAGTACATATTATTATACAGTACAACAGATATTGATGAAAGTGAAAGTTTGATGTGTGTAATCTGCGTTCCTCGATAAAGTGATATTGTTCTTAATATTATAGTAAATTCAAACCAAGGTTATTGCAGAGACATTGTTTATTACGAGTACATTTACCCATATAATCCTTTTGATCACGAAGAGTTAAGAAGATCGATTAGATAGGAAGCCCGAGTGCGTTATATTTGATTGTGTACTTAATCAGTAATTACTGAATTAACAATTATTCCAGCAAAATATATTTTTAGTTCTTAATCCGATTTAAGATCGTTTAAAATATAATTCAAAGATTTGCGAAATTGATTATATTGACATTGAACGGATAGGTGGACGGATATAGCTATAGGGTGATTTTTTCAGATTTAAGTCTTTCAGGTTGGCAGCACTGGTTAGTAATAGCGTTCAAACGTCATCTGCCAAAGTGAAAAGTGTACAATATACTCTGCCATCTTATCATGGAAAGACTAACAAACGAGCAATTATTATCAAAATTCGTGCTCTGTGACAAATTCGTGCATCGTTTGATACGATCATTTTATGGTCGTCGCAATCGACCTGCTGAATCCATAATTCCTGTCATGTTATCTCCAAATTTACTTTGTTGGACATAAAACCATCGACTCGCATGCGAAGGATGCGTTCGGAAGAAAATATTGCAGCCGTAGCGACCGGTGTTAACGACCATCGTGAAATGTCAATTCGTCGCTGTTCTCAGCGATTGGGCATGTGTTACTTTACCCAAGTGGCTGAGTTGAACTTGGTTGACATGTGGTTTCATCAGGACGGTGCAACATGCCACACTGCTCGTGAAACAATGGATATGTTGAGGGATGAATTTGGCGAGCAGTTTAACTCTCGATTTGGCCCTGCAAATTGGCCCCCAAGTTCTTGCGATTTAACGTTTCTTGATTATTTCTTGTGGGGTTATGTCAAGTCGTTAGTCTATGTGGACAAGCCGAACATTATTGAAGCCTTACAGGATAACATAACACGCGCTATTCGTGGAAAGCAGGCCGAAATGCTCGAAAAAGTGACGAAAAATTGGACCTTCGGTGTGAACATTTTGAGACGGAGCCTCGGACAACATTTACATGAAATTATCTTTAAAAATTAAATGGCAAAGACCAATTTATCGATTCCAATAACAAATTTTAATATGTGATGCAAATTTGAGTGTTTTTATTCGATTTTTTTAAAAAAATACGATTACAAAATCAACCTATATTTCGGTATTCGCCAAAATACCATCTTCAACGCCCTTAACTGTTTGTGGTTTCTCGAAAGTAATCGCCCCCTCAAGAGTCTATAACTTCACAAAACAATTGAGAAGTTTTGCCCATAAGTGCGAAAATTTGCTCACCGAGGAGCGCTAGTTAAATACAACTCAATTATCGCAAGTTCTTGTCTATGCATATGTATGTCAGTCGCACACAATTGCATAGAAGTTGTTGTGGGCACAAATGCCAACAAACATAACTTAATGAGAAGCTAGACAGTGTAGCTGTCTGTGTCACCGATTTTCAACGTAATATTTTTTATTATTATTATTATTATTATTATTTATTATTAGTTCTCAATCCGGTTCAAGATCGTTTTTCTAATATGAATTATATTTTATTCCTAATAGAATATAATTCAAAAACTCACGAATTTGATTATATTGACACAGCTGACTGAACGGATAGCTATATTTCAGTATTCGCCAAAATACCATCCTCCGCACCCTTAGCTGTTTGCACTTCCTCGAACATCATCGCCACTTTAAGGGTCTGTAACTTCACAAAACCATTGAGAAGTTTTGCCCAAAGGTACGAAAAATTAGGAAAAAGTATAAAAAATCAATTCTTGTTTTGCCCACCGAAACGAAAATGTTCTCAACGTAGAGCACAAATTAGAAAAAAGTTTAGAAAGTCAATTCTTGGCAACGAAGATCACAAGTCAAATACAA
>JAHXMU010000139.1:349932-370462 GCA_019455685.1 Philornis downsi | reverse complement strand
TTTTTTTTTGGTATTTTATGAAGTATTTAAGTGTCGTAAATTTTAAGTATTATATTTAAGTAGAATTTCATGCAGACATTTATTTATCACAATAATAAGACAAAACGCCAGACAGTGTAATAGACGGACGGACGGTATAAAAAGAATTATATTCACACGAGACGCTCTAATGAAGTTGTAAATCCTTGTGAGTGTTACGGTAAAGAAAAAGCTCGTTAAACGGTCTGGTAACGGTCGGTGAGAGGATCAGAAATATATTAAAAGAATTCTCCAAGAAAGTGCGTGCGTGTCTCAAGGCGTGAAATTCGTTGAATTATTTTGTAACAAATTCGAATTATTTATTGTGGGTAAAAATTTTTTTTTCTTGGCAGTTGTTGTGTTCGTGAAATTGTTAAAGCGAAATGAGGATACACAAAGATTGTGGTTTATCTGCTGCTGTACTTTATGATAAACAAGCCACGATTAAGATTACATTAGTTAAGCTTGCTTATGTCTACCAGAAATAAATTTTATACTGCGATTGAGAGAAGTTAATTTTAATGAGTTTTGTATTACAAATTTGCTTTGATATTTTACTGAAATATGTCTCTTTTCACATTTTCTTTTCCACTCTTTTCGCATTATCAAACTGCGCTCTTTCCTTATCCATTTGCTTTGATGTTTTACTAAAACATATCTCTTTTCACATTTTCTTTTCCCTTATCAAACTGCACTCTTTCCGTAGCCACGGGAATCAACTTATTTAATTGGAAACTAATAATTTTCCTCTATTGATATTTAAATTCTTTGCCAAACAAATTCAACAATTTTATTACTTTTTAACTGTAAATTTCGCATATTGCTTTACAAGCGTACAGAGAAACGAACAAAAGTTGCAAATCAATTTCCACAACTCTCCCACTAAGAATCCATTACCTTCCAGCAGAAGCCTTAACTACGATGATGTTGATGATGATGATGTTCCTTTTGAGACATGTGCAATTGCATCGCAAGACGTCACGTCTCCTTCCGCCATTGCAACGCCATAAATGTAACGGATAAAGGAGTCCATGATGCAGTCAATTCCGTCCTGGTCTATGTCTGCTGTTGCTGCCGCTGCTCCAAGATGGGTGATGAGGAAAACAATCGACTGGTAAAGTTGAATACTTTTTCAGCTCCTTTTCTCTGTTGTCTTTATCCACTTTAGTTTTGTTATTGCAACAAAACTGCTGCAGCTGCTGCTGCTATTCAATGATAGAGTTAAGCATAAGAACAGGAGGAAATCAAGTTAAAAACTAAGGCAGTCAGGTGATAGTGGGGGGAAATAAAGAAAATGATGTCCAATAACAAAAAACAAAAAAAAAAAAAAAAAAAAAAAAAAGAATAAATTCAAATCAGTTTTTTGTTAAACTCTCTTTCTAAACAATGGAAAGATGAGCTTGACTAGCCCTGCCTTAGACAAAATATGATGAACACCATGGGAGGAATAAATACTGTACAAACAAAAGAAAAAAACACGTTATACTAAAAACTATATCACTAACTATTAAATGAACTATTTAAAGAGATCGAATATACAAAGTGTGTTCAAAAAAAAAAAAAAAAAAAAATTGGAGAATTTTCATTTTTCTCAAAAAATATTTATTTATTTATCAGTTTCTATTTTATCTCCTTCAAAGTAGTCCCCCTTAAATATAATACATTTGTGCCAGCGTTTTTTCCAACCCTCAGCAGCAGTTCTGATATGCACTTTATGATATGTCCTTGAGCTCTCTCAGCGATTCGGTTTTTATCTCCCCAATAGTCTCAAAACGCTGTCCTTTCACTGGTCTCTTCAATCTTTGGAACAGGAAAAAATCGCAGGGGGCCAAATCGGGTGAATACGGTGGCTGAGGCATGATAACGGTGTTGTTTTTGATCAAATAATCTCTCACAAGCAAAGCAAAGGTGAGCAGGTGCATTATCATGATGCAAAAACCATGCATTTTTTCCCACAATTCCGGGCGTTCTTTTCGTATTGCTTCACGCAAACAGCGCAGAAGTTCAAGGTAATACTTCCTATTTACCGTACGACCTTGTGGTAAGAACTCCCGATGCACTACGCCATGGTAATCGAAGAAAACAGTGAGCAGAACCTTCACATTTGATCGAACTTGGCGTGATTTTTCTGGTCTGCGCTCTCCTGCACTCTTCCATTGGGATGATTGGGCTTTGGTTTCGATGTCGTAACCATATACCCATGATTCGTTACCAGTTATGATCCTTTGAAGCAAATCTGGGTCATCGTTGACGTCATTCAACAATTTCTCATGCGATGTTGTTTTTGGCCAAAATTCAGCAATTTTGGTACGAACTTCGCTGCCAAACGCTTCATGCCCAAAAATTCCGAAAAGATTGTATGGCATGAGCCAACCGATATGACGACATTCTCAGCAACTTCTCTAATTATGATTCGACGATTCTCCACGAGAATTTTCATCATCTTCTCATCTTTTCATCGGTTGTTGATGTGCTGGGACGTCCAGAGCGAGCGTCGTCATTCACATCTTCCCGATCTTCTGTGAAAAGCTTGTAAAAATTTTTTTGACTTAGAGTACTCTCACCATATGCAACTATCGGCATTTCTAGTGTCTTTGAGCACTTAATTCAATTTTTTACACAAAATTTGATGCAACTTCTTTGATCCATTTTTTTCGACTGCAGAAAATCGCCGAACACGCAAAACACTTGTCTTATTTATGCCTCTCACAAACAAACCAAACACGATATATGTATAAAACCGTCAACATATCTTCGAGATGAGTGTATCAACCTTTATGCATCTTATTTTTCGAACACACCTCGTATTTATAAAAGACTTGCTATGGCAGTTCCAAAACTAGCCTACATAAAAAACAAAAAAAAAAACTCAAAAAAGTTGCGAATTTTTTTTAATTTTCAACACAATCTCCTGTTAACTCGATACACTTTTTCTAGCGATATTCAATAGCTTCTATACTCTGTTTATAGTAAAAACTGTCTTTAAAATTACCATCTTTTCACAACTTCATTGTTGGCAAATCTTTTACGGTCGAGTGACTTTTCATGTTTGGATATAGAAAATAGTTCGAGATAGATAAATCTAGCGAATAAGATACTTGATGAAGCAATTCGAAATTTAAATCATTATTTTAGGCCATCGCAATAGTGGATGTGTGAACTGGAGTATTGTCTTGATAAAGCAACACTTTTTTCGCCAAATGCGGCCTTTTTCCCGTAATTTCATCACCTAAAGGCTGCAATAATTTAGCATAATATTCGCCGTTGAAGGGTTTCACCTCTCTGAAGATAAATCAATAAAAATGATTCCATGCGCATTCCAAAAAACAGATGCCATGACCTTGTTTGCAAATGGAACCGTTTTCGCCTTCTTTGGACACCATTCTCCCATTCCAGTCCACTGCTTTGACAGTTCCTTTGTCTCAGGTGTGAAGTGCTGGATCTATGTCTCATCCATGGATATGAATCGACGCAAAAATTCGGCTTTATTGCGGTGAAACATCGCCAAATGCTCTGCTGAAACATCTTCACGACGCTGTTTTTGCTCTTTTGAAAGCAAGCGCGGCACCCATCTTGCCCGCAGCGTTCTCATCTTCAAATCTTCGGTCAATGTACGATGTATAGCACTTTTTGAAATGGCTATCATTTTAGTTAGGCCATGCACCTTCAGCCGACAATCATTCAATACCATTTGGTGGATTTTTTTTAATCGGGTCTGTTATGGATACCTCAATAGATCGACCATTACGGTGTTCGTCTTGGCAACTCGTACGGCCTCGTTTAAATTCTGCAACCCAATATTTTATTATACAGTCGTAGAGGAAGGAGCAGACTCAATTAGTGTTGACCTTTCAAATGGAAATATTAAATTCCATAACGACGACCAATTTTTTTTTTGCATGTTTAAAAAATTCACTGAGATTGCTTACTTTTGATGGTTCAAATTAAAATACTAAACAACGTGGCTCCTTGAAACTTAAAACATGTGTTTTATGAGGTTACCATTTTTCACCAAAATATTTTTTTTTGTAAATACTGGCACCTTCCATACTCAGGTCCTCAATTGATCGTCCGTTACGATGTTCGTCTTGGTAGCTCGTACGGCCTTGTTTAAACTCTGCTACCCTATATTTTACAGTCGTAAACGAAGGTGCAGATTCCCCCAGAGTAGAGTCCAGCTTGGCTTTAATAGTGATAGGACTGAGAGCTTTCAAATGGAAATATTGAATTACATAACGGCAACCAATTTTTTTATTGTTTATAAATTCACTGAGATCGTTTGCTTTTGATGGTTCAGATAAAAATACTAAGCCACATGGCGGTTTGAAAGTTAAAACATATGTTTTGTAACGTTGCCACTTTTCGCTAATATATTTTTTTTTTAAATACCGGCACCATCTATGCGTCAGGTCGGCTAGTTTTGGCACCGCCCTCCCGGATATTTTAAGTCTGTAATGTCGATGGAATATTCTCACAAATTACTGAAGGTATCTCATGCAACATAACATTTGGATAATTGAGAATAATTCATAAGATGCTTTTATGGTTTTTGGGTGTAACAACTGGCTTTGGGAGTCTAATCCGTCTACTGTCATTGGTAAATATCCGACTTCATTTGAAGTCAGTAAATTTTCGGCTAAAAGTTGTGTTCAACAGCCAGGAGTTGCTGTTACTTCCCCTTAAGTCATTACTAAGCTCGTATCAAAACTTTTAGTGTTATAAGAAAAAAAAACAAAAAAAAAATACAAATTAGCGTCGCTTTAAGCAAAATTTATTCAGAAAGAATCACATTTTCAGCACTTCTAAGGATTCATTCCGTGCATGTTTAACGCTTATAATTTAAACCACTTCCAAAACAACGGTAATAAAATACTTAAAACATTGGGTCGATTCCCATTCCTATACAGAAAAAATAACTTTGATTTGCGTTCTATTAAATCATTATTTGATCTCAAAAATGTTATTGATTAAGTTTTTAATTGAATCAAACAAAAATTTAATTAAATCACTAAGCATGAGAGCATACATTATGTTTAATCTCTTTTTCTCTCACCAGTTCTATGTACTGTGTTGTTATAACAATTAAAACAAAACATTTTTATAATATGGTTTTGAAGACGTAATTTTTTGTAGGCAATATGAGGAAGCTCCATTGAAAGTTTTTGGGGAAAACTTTTTTATGTGATGACCGATATACTAAGTGTGTCATTCTATTTGTAAGAAATGCAAATACCAGAGACCAAAGAAAGCATATACGATACATTTTCTATCGCCATAAGAATCTATGTCGCTAGTGTGGACTGCAATTAATGGTACGGAATGTATAAGTTTTGATCCTTCGGAGCATTAGGTGCTTTTGCAGATTTTGTGTTAAAAGCAACCCTTAATGATGATTTTTTTTAACAACAATTTAATGCAATTATTTGCATTGAGGAAATACTTTCAATTGAACTTTCTTTCTGACGTTATATTCTGAAGAAACATTCTCTGGAACAAAAAGCGATTCTTTTGAATAATGAAAAATTGCTGCCAAAGATTTTAAAAACAACCTTTAAGAATGCTGTTTTTCAACAACAATATTAGTGCAATTATGTATATTGAGGAAATAGTTTCCAATGGAACTTTCTGACATCATGTCCTGAAGAAACATTTTCTGGAACAAAAAGCGATTCTTTTGAATGAATGAAGAATATCAACCAAAGATTTGGGTTTTCATCGTTGTAAGTATATGGAGAAGATGCATAACGAAATAGTGCTTCCGTCCTATTACAATGCTATGTTAATTGATGACGCAATTTTTCAGTATTTCCCCATCACAAAATGTGCTGAATGTTTGCTTCCTTGGATGCAATTTTGATATACCTTTCTTTATATTTTTTTTTTTTTAGAAATGTAAAAAATTATTCTGCTAGGCTATATTTTGTTCCCACTAACTAAATTAAACATGATCTGGTAATTTTAGCAAAATTTTTTACTTCCAAAATAACAATTTTCTCCCACTGTTTGATGTTCTCTTTACCAATTTGCCTAAGGTGTCCTATTGTGGAAAACAAAAAGCAACATCCAACTCAAATATGCCCAGAAATATGTGCAATCTATAGTGAGTGCTGTTGGTGGCGACGGTGATTTTTTCTAACTTTAGCTTATACACTTACGCTGCCGCTGCCTGTTTATCCGTCGGTCTCTCCGTCCATCCATCCATCCATCCTTTTAACTAACTGGGGATAATGGTGTTTGGTGCATTGTTGCGCTATCACCAGCAACCAAAGTGTTGGAGAATTTCTGACAGATTTTGGCACTTTGCTATGAGAGAATATCATGCTCACAGCACGCGGAAGAAAATTAACTTGGATTCCACCGGTGTCTGGCTGGCTGTATGAAAAGCATTAAACAAAGATTTATTTACTTTGCTAAAGTTGTTCGAAAAAGAGAAAAAAAAAAAATATAATCATGATTTTGTTGTTTGTAAAATATTTCAATAATGATGAAGAATGTTTGCTGGAGGAATAAAAATTACGAAAGGAGTGCACTTATTTTCATCTTAATTCATTGTAAAATATTTATCAAATATAATGACGACGTGTAGTTTGTTTTGAATGGAAGGAGTAATGTAGGGCATCTATTAAGGGAAATAAAAAATAAAGAAAGGATTCACTTCCTTCCGTGCTAGACCGTGAGGAGCCAGATAATAAGAGCGTCAATTTAAACACCGGTAGCTTAACCTTGCCATGGATGATCAGAAGCAGGGAGTCTGAAGTTAACAATCATTAAATGGAAGGTGAAACAAAGTCAGCCTATAGTTGCTCCTTTAAGGTGATGACTAAGAAAGGCTGTGCAGCCAATTTTAGTTTGGCTAATGATGAAATAACTGGTAGTAGGTGTTCAAAAAGATGGTCAACACTCTTGTAGCAGACTGGCTATTAAATGCTAATTCATTTTCCATGAATCATTAAACACCAGACGACTCAGATTAAAAGCGCGCATTTTTCAATTAATCGATTTGTCGGCCATTGAAAGTATTTTTTAATAAATTTTTGTTTGCTTTGATGAAATATTTTAATCAAACATCCATTTGTGTGTGTTGGTGTGTATAAAGTGCGCATATTTGCATAGAGGAGAGTAACATAGAGCAGCCAATTGGCTTGTCTCAGATATCCTCTGTAGATTCGAGCAAAGAGTAAACTGGTCCAATATTTGTTGAAACGGCTTACATTACGCCTGAAACTATGCTTTGTTATTATTCTACCTAATAATATTCATATACCTAATAAATGGCAAATAGCTTGGAATTGAACCAAATAGTAAAAATACATCAAACAAAAGAAGTCTGCTTGAGTCGAAAATTGTATCTTTTGGAGCCCAAAGCGAACTATATTCCCTGAGTTATTCTCTTCTACGACAGGGTGCTTTTTTCAGAACTTCAATTTACTTTCCCATGTATATTCTCAGAGAATGCATGGTGAAGGAGGCCTCCTCCTTCTTGCCTCATATAAATCCAATGCAGATCTGGTGTCTCTCCCGCAGAGGGTCTCCATTAAAGAAACTGCACGAAATAAATTTAAATATTTTAAATTGAAAATATGTATTTTCAAAATTTATGCTCCGTATTTTTCTGGGCTGATAATAAGAATGGACTTGAACTAAATTGTAAAAATACATCAAACAAGAGAAATCTGCTTGAATCGAAAATTGTACCTTTTAGAGCCCAAAGCGAACTAGATTGTTTAAGTTATTATCTTCTACGACAGAGTGCTTTTTTCAGAACTTCAGTTTATCTTTCCATGTATATTCTCAAAAAATGCGTGGTAGGAGGCCTTCTTCTTGCCTCATATAAATTCAATGCAGATCGTATGTCTTTCCCGTAGAGGGTCTTTATTAAAGAAACGACATGAAATAAATCTGCTAATGTAAATTTATATATTTTAAATTGAAAATATGTATTTTCAAAATGTTTCCTCTGTATTTTTCTAGGCCTGATAATAAGAGGGAGTTAAATAATCGGAAATATTTTCTTCTACGATAGAGTGCAAAATAGGCCATAATTTTTTCAGAACTTCACTTTTATTCTCAGAGAAGGTTTGCTTGTTAACAGCAGACCTTCTTCTTGCTTCATATAAATCCAATATATTTTTTTCTGGCCTGATAATACGCTTTCGGTTTCAGTCCTTATTAATGTCTTTAATTCGTAGTCCTCTTACAACACCGTCAGTTGTGGCAATGCTTGGAAATGAACAAGATCTTACTGAAGTATTGTTATAAATGCGACAGCTCGAAATTTTGCGTTTGCCAAATTTGTTTAAAATAACTATTTTCCTATCGTTTAATGTCATACTCAAAGCCAGTGTAAAAGATTCCACCTAAACTTAATATGTATATTATAATTATTATTATTACGTTATATTGTGAACTTTTTTTTATAGTAAATTAGAATTTCGCTTCCGATTCATATTCGAAACCAAAACTCATTTCATACATTCATTCGCTTTTTTACTTCAAACGAAATTAAAAAATACCCTTTTTCTGTTTCCCTATCGAAACATATTGCAACAAATATTTTGATTCGACAACCTGAAACGAAAATATAGTTTTGTTCAGTTTTCAATACAATTTTGATTTGGTTGTCGTAATTAGAATAAAGTTTCGTATATTTTTGATTTAGATTCAAAAAATTGCAGCAAATTAAAAATATTTTCGGATTTGATCATTTGTACATTTGCTGTTCACAGTCGAAAAAATGGCACTCACCATCCCTTGGCTTCAATTCATAAGGAACCCAAGTTGCTTGCTTTTGAATCATTCCCAACGCATGCAATTACTTGGAAATGGTTTGGCGAGTAGCTCCTAATACTGAAGCGAGTTCTATCTTTTGTCACGGATCCCCATCAACCAATGCCGCCAATTCAGTGTTTTAGAAAGTTTTTCGTCGTCCTTCAACATCAAAATTACCGTCTTTAAAGCGACGGAACCAATTTCGACACGTTGTCTCACTTATACGTAAACGTTTTGAAGCTCTCGATGAGCTTCAGCCGCTGTTTTTCTTCGATTGAAAGATGAAAATCAATACTTCCCGCATACGACGATTAGTTGGCACAAAATCATACATATTCACACCACCAAAAGAATATGACGTCAAAAGAAAATCGCTATTGTGTCGAGGAGGTATGTTTATCATATGCCTACGCTTGGCTCACGACGTTTAGGTTATGGCAGAATAGACTAGCAGTTACAGCTGGCGCCATCTATTGGCAAACAGCGGGAACTTAGTTGGGCACCTAATATTTAGATAAATGTGATTTCTATTTGCGGTATGTCCACGCTAGTAGATATTTAGATGAATGTGATTTCTGTTTGCGGTATGTCCACGCTAGTCAAATACTCCCGACATTTTTTAAAATCTAGTACTTAAGCAAATATTTGATTGTAAAAGTAGTGCGTATTTCCTTAAAAAGTGCATGTTTGTCCTTTTAAATTTGATCATCGTTGTTTCAATCGTTGTTCATCGTTGTTTGTCGAATGTTCGAAAAGCGGATTTTTGCAAAAAATTAGTTTTTTGAATAATCCAAAAATGTTTTTTCTGAAAAAGTTAATATTTAGTATATCAATAATATCATTTCTGTTAACATATTTATTTTCTTTTTTTTTTCAGGTGAGTTATATTTTATGCACCTTTGTGGTCTAATGTAAGTAGAATCTATATATATAAAAATGAATCGTGGTTTGTTCCTATGCTTAAAACTCCATAACGGCTGGACCGCTTTACATAAATTTTTGTATATGCGTCTGGGTGGTGCCCGGGATGGTTTAGATTTACAATTCGGTCCAATTGGACAAAGGGGCGTGGTACCTCCCATACAAACAAAAAATTAAAAATCAATTATTTCTGCTCCCGCTTACGGTATTTGAACAAAATTTGGTGCGTAGGTTTGGTGTACATATCTTAAGTGCTGCTGCAAATATGGGCGGGATTGGACAATGGGGAGTGGTACCTCCCATATAAACCATAAATTAAATATCCAATATTTCTGCTCCTGTTTACGGTATTTGAACCAAATTTGGTACATCGGTTTGGTGTACATATCTTAAGTGTTGCTGCAAATATGGGCGGGATTGGACAATGGGCGTGGTACCTCCCATACAAACCATAAATTAAATATCCAATATTTCTGCTCCTGTTTACGGTATTTGAACAAAATTTGGTACATCTGTTTGGTGTACATATCTTAAGTGTTGCTGCAAATATGGGCGGGATTGGACAATGGGGCGTGGTACCTCCCATATCTATCTATATATATATAAAAATGAATCGTGGTTTGTTCCGATACTTAAAACTCCAGAACGGCTGGACCGCTTTACATAAATTTTTTTTTATGCGTCTGGGTGGTGCCCGGGATGGTTTAGATTTACAATTCGGTCCAATTGGACAAAGGGGCGTGGTACCTCCCATATAAACCATAAATTAAATATCCAATATTTCTGCTCCTGCTTACGGTATTTGACAAAATTTGGTGCGTAGGTTTGGTGTACATATCTTAAGTGCTACTGCAAATATGGGCGGGATTGGACAATGGGGCGTGGTACCTCTCATATAAACCATAAATTAAATATACAATATTTCTGCTCCTGTTTACAGTATTTGAACCAAATTTGGTACATCGGTTTGATGTACATATCTTAAGTGCTGCTGCAAATATGGGCGGGATTGGACAATGGGGCGTGGTACCTCCCATATCTATATATATAAAAATGAATCGTGGTTTGTTCCGATGCTTAAAACTCCGGAACGGCTGGACCGCTTTGCATAAATTTTTGTATATGCGTCTGGGTGGTGCCCGGGATGGTTTAGATTTACAATTCGCTCCAATTGAACAAAGGGGCGTGGTACCTCCCATACAAACTAAAAATTAAAAATCAATTATTTCTGCTCCTGCTTACGGTATTTGAACAAAATTTGGTGCGTAGGTTTGATGTACATATCTTAAGTGCTACTGCAAATATGGGCGGGATTGGACAATGGGGCGTGGTACCTCCCATACAAACCATAAATTAAATATCCAATATTTCTGTTTCTGTTTACGGTATTTGAACAAAATTTGGTACATCGGTTTGGTGTACATATCTTAAGTGCTGCTGCAAATATGGGCGGGATTGGACAATGGGGAGTGGTACCTCCTATACAAACCACAAATTAAAAAGTAATTATTTCTGCTCCTGCTAACGGTATTTAAACAGAATTTTGTTTAACATTGAAACATTTCCAATAAAAATAAAATTTGAAGGCAAAGCAACGTTTGCCGGGTCGGCTAGTTAATATTTAAATTGTTCGTTAATTTCTATGAGGTATTAAATTTTGTTAAAACAAATATCCTGTCTCGCTATACTTCATCTTCTGTTAAGCGTTATAAACTGAGAAAAAAAAATAATTTGTGTTAGAGCTGTGGGGCGTGAGTTGAAGTCGGTGTTGGGTTCACAGTTGGCGAGGAATTTGCAGTCAGAGCTAAGGATATGGGGCTCAATAGATCTGCGTCCAAAGTTCAGGAAAGGGCTGCAGTTCACTTCAGTCATGGCTCCAACGTTGAGACGAAGTAGTTGTTAAACGCGGAACCGTCCCTGCTTATATATTTGAAGATCAACAACCTCTTTCCAACAGAGTCCTCGCTTTTTATCAGTCATATGAAATCAATGGCAGTGGATTCTATGACAACACAACTGAGTGCTTTCAGGCGTAATATAAACCTTTCACTCGAACATTGGAGACATTTAGTGTGCTCGAGCCTTCTAAGAGTATAAGAGGTGAACGAGATCGTTTCTCTATGGTATTCTCATCTATAGTCGGTTTACCCGGCAACAATTTCCAACAAAAAGAAAGAAAAAAAAAAGAAGTGGAAGCCATTCAATAAGAATCACATTTTCATCACTTCTAAGAATGCAATGCACTCATATTTACTGTTTCTTACGAAGAACTTTTAAACTACTTCCAAACCACGGTAATGAAATTCTTGAAAACATTGATACGATTCCCACTTACAATACCTAATAATTGAAGGAAAACATCTTAATATGAAATACTCAAAAATCTATTACTTAGAGGATACAATACGCTGCGAAGATGTAATTTTTGATAGCCGACTTGAAGAGGCTTCATTTAAAGTTTTTTGGGAAAAGATTTGTTTATCCTTCCTTATACTAAATTTGTCATTCAATTTATAAATATTCAGATATCAAATAAGTCTTATAGATTTCCTATAGCCATAAAAAAATTATATCGTTAATGTTCGTCCATAATATTGTAGACTATAATTAAAGGTGGAAGATGTGTAAGCTTTGATTTTATGGAATATTATGTACTTTTCCAATTCTGTGCCTGTCTACAGGCTTTTTACGATATCCTCGGGCAGTTTTGTAATAAAAACAACCCTAAAATTTTTTTTTTTTCAAAAGCAATTTTAGTGCGATTATTTATAGTGTGGAAATACTTTTCAATAGAACGTTGTTTTGACTACATAATGTGAAAAAACATTTTGTGAAACAAAAAGCAATTCTCTTGAATAATGAAAAATTGCAACTGAAGATTTGAATTTCCATCACACCTACGTACGAGAGCGCTCCCAAAACTACACGACCTAACAAAGAAGATACAAAACAGATGGGAAACATTTTCTTTATTTTTCAACATAATCTCTTATTACTTCGATACACTTTTTCCAGCGATATTCAATAGCTTCTATACCCTGTTTATAGTAAGAACTGTCAAATTCCTTCAAATACCTATCAACCGCAGACTCCATCTCGTCATTGTTGGCAAATCTTTTAACAATGAGCCATTTTTTCAAGTTTGAAGATAGAAAATAGACCGAGGGAGCTAAATCTGGCGATGAAGGTTCGTGGTAAAGCAATTCGAACATCAATTCATTAATTTTAACCATCGCAATAGTGGATATGTGAACTGGATGGAGCATTGTCTTGATGAAACAACACTTTCTTTTTCGTCGAATGCGGCCTTTTTCCATAATTTCGTTACCTAAATGCTGCAATAAATTAGCATAATATTCGTCGTTGAGGGTTTTTCCTCTCTAAAGATAATCAGTAAAAATAATCCCATGAGCATCTCAAAAAAACAAATGCCATGACCTTGCCTGCAGATGGAACCGTTTTCGACTTCTTTGGACACGATTCTTTCATTCCAGTCCACTGCTTTGTCTGTTTCTTTGTCTCAGAGTAGACCCATGTCTCATCCATGGCTATAAATCGACGCAAAAATTCGACTTTATTGCGGTGAAACATCGCCAAACGCTCTACTGAAATAATTTCATGACGCTGTTTTTGCTCTATTTAAAGCAAGCGCGGCACCCATCTTGCGCACATTTTTTTTATCTTCAAATCTTTGATCAATATAAGATGTCCGTCGCTTTCTGAAATACCTATCGTTTCAGCTCATTCACGCACCTTCAGCCGATTATCGACAAGCATCCAATACCACGCACCTTCATCCGACGATCATTTAACACCATTTTGTGGATTTTCTTAACCGTATCTGGCCTGGACACCTCAACTAGTCGATAACTATGGTGTTCATCTTGCCAGCTTGTACGACCTCGTTTAAACTCTGCTGGCCAATATTTTACAGTCGTAAACGAAGGAGCAGACTCCCCCAGATTAGAATCTAAAATTTGGAATCTAGCTCAGCTTTAATATTAGTTGGACTGAGTCCTTTCAAATGAAAATATTGAACCACGTAACGGTAACCAATTTTTTCGCTGTTTACAGATTCACTGAGATCGTTCACTTTTGAATGCTCAAATAAAAATACTAAACAACGTGGTGCCTTGAAACTTAAAACATATGTTTTATAAGGATGTCACTTTCCACCAAAATAATTTTGTTCAAACTACTGGCGCCACCTATGCGTAGTCAGGTCGCCTAGTTTTGGGACTACCCTCGTACATCACTCATGAAAATCTAGAGAAGAGGTGTCATAAGACAGTGCTTCCCTCCTTTGACAACACTATCTTAATTACCTTAGGGATTACGCAATTTTCCACTACTTCCTCTTTACAAAATGTGATGAATGTTTCCTAGGATGCAATATTATTCCTTACGTTGCATTAATTACTTAATAAAACTTTATTACATTTCAATATTTATAATATGTTGTAGTTAAGGCCCATACATATAAGTTTTTTGTTGGCACTTTTAACTCTTAGAAATATCTTCTATATCCCCAAGGAGGCACACATTAATTTACATGTTCTAAAACTCACTCATTCATGGTAGAAATTCTTCACATTTTCCTTTACTGTGAACCTAAAATTATTTTGATATCTCTTTGCCAAATTGGTCACACCAGTTTCCTTTCAGTTTGCTGTCGTGACTTACATTCTTGCCTGGTTTTCCTTTGCTTCTTTTTTTGAGCCAGTATTTGCTTTCCCACCTGCCACAATTTAAGATTACCCTTTGGTCCCTCTGTTGGCCGCCCTGGTCATGGTCCACAGAAATGGCTTGATGAGTTAAACGATCATCATAAAAGTTCATTAGATCATTCCTCAAGTACTAATGAGCGATAAAGGCAAAGCCACGAAAAAAGGTCAATATGTTTGCCTCAAGCTGAAAAACTACAAGAATCAGAATTGCCCCGACAACTCAAACGAGAGCAAACAACTCTAATTATATTCGTAATTTACTTTTCGTTCGCTACAATTCCGAGTGTTGCAGAGCAGCAGCAGCAGCAGCAACAACGATACAATTTAGTAAACGAAAGACATTTCTGGCATGATCAAATCTCAAGATCTCAATCCTCACATGAAATGTTAAAGGAAGGAGGAGAAACTCTTTCACATTTCTCAGCGAATGCTAGATGTGGTCGTCGTCGTCGTGAGCACGAGGGGTCCACGAGGTGGTGGCTGTCGTCATAGTATGTGTGTAAAAAAGGCGAACCGACCAGTTTGGGTGGTCGTAAATTAAGTTCGTTTAATAAAATCCTCATCTTGTTAGTGCAACTGATGGCAGAGGGCAGAGCATCAGACGAGTAGAAGGAGTCTGCTGTCGTTCATTGAATTGGCAAGGTTGAGAACAGTGTTGCCAGTTTAGATATTTTTGTACGACTTTTAGCTCTTTTTGGTGCACTTCTTTTTTTTTTAATTAGGGAATTTGTCTTTTTTGGAGTTGAAGTTTCTTTTTTTAGTTTTCCGTTCTGCTGTCGTTCATTGAATTGGTAGGGTTAAAAGCAGTGTTGCCAGTTTAAATATTTTTGTAAGATTTTTAGCTCTTTTTTGGTGCTCTTTTTTTGAAACATGATGCAAAATTTCATTCCTTTTTTCAATTAGCGAATTTGTCGTTTTATGGAGTTGAAGTTTCTTTTCTTTAATTTTCCGTTCTGCTGTCGTTCATTGAATTGGCAAGGTTGAGAACAGTGTTGCCAGTTTAGATAATTTTGCATGATTTTTTGCTCTTTTTGGCGGACTTTTTTTTTGAGACATGATGCAAAATTTCATTTTTTTTCAATTAGCGAATTTGTCTTTTTTTGGAGTTGAAGTTTCTTTTTTTAATTTTTACATTTTCTTTCATATTATGGTCTGATTCTTAGTAAATTTTTAAGTTTTCGTAAACTAATTTTTTATTTTTAGTAGATTACATTCGAATTACATATACTATATTTCGGTTTCAAAAATAAAATTAAGTAGAACAAATTAAATTAAAATTAAATAAATTTAATAAAACACTATAATTTCGATGAAATTTTTTATTTAATTATAATGCTTGCACATTTCCATTATGAGATACAATATAGTTTAACTGACTGCCTCTGAATTGGTTGCAGCAGTGGATCCTTTTGAGGTTTTTTTCTACCACTTTATCCCACATTTCGATCGATACGTTTAGGAGTTATCCGTGTAGACGCGGTTTTTTGACGTAGCCCCCACACAAAAAAGTTTTACGTCATCAAATCGCATGATCTTGGTGACCAATTGATGTTGCTAAAATGTTAAATTACCCTTTCTGGAAACTTATCATTCAATAAAGCCAAAATACTCCTAGGTCGTGTTGAATCACCACTTTTGTGGCAAGTTTTAACTATTCTTACGCCTTCTTCGGTTATTAATTCATTAAATAAATAACACTTAAGATGACGGGTATGGGAGTCAGGGTTTCGTAGACAAAGCCTGCTCCAGTTTTGCTAGATCATACCTCGCATGGAACTGGTCGTCCATCGTATACGCCATAAATTTTCAAGATCCGAGGAGGAAATATCGACACAACAGTAAATTCAAATCATAAATCATGCTCTTCTAGTTCATCTACCATATCTCTCTTCGAAAGACCTACCATGAAGGACCTACCATGAGAAAACTCTTCCGATATCTCTCGACGGTTTTTTTATGATCGTTCCTGTTGCCAGGCGATGTTTGATCTGAAAGTATATGAAGATATATTTGAAAATATCTTTTAATTGCGCGATCACATCTTAGTAGTAACGCTCACTTTAATTTTGGTGATTTCGGCACCAGCCGCTTGTCTTGGCCGATAGTACTATTTTTGTCCCCATTTTTTCATGATTCAACTTTCCAAAAATACGAATTTTTACAAATCTGCTCATATTTTTTAGTAACGCTGATTTTGTTGTTAAATTTACACATCCAATTTAAAGACTCTGATTTAATCCTTGGTTTTTGGTGACGGTACCAATTTTGTACCCTTTGTTTCTTGTTCTACTCCCTAGATAGAAGTAGGAATACCAAAAAAAAAAATCCCTTTTTGAGAGCGATTAAGAAAGTAAGGGGTTCGATAGTATACAGAATATGGTATATGATTTTAGCTTCAGCCGTTTGTTATGAGTGATGTTACTATTTTTGTCTTTTTCACTTTTACTTCGCGTCTAACTTTTAAGCAAGATTTTCACATCAACTTTTATGGTTCCAAATTTAACTGTTTGGTCTGGCCAGTACAATTGTTTTTAACACCAATAAAGTACAATTTCTGAAAACTTCTTCCTTATCGCGCATTAGTCAGTACTCAGATTTATTCCTTTTTGTCCTAAAATTGTGAATTTTGAGAAATTCGAGTCTACTCGAGAAGGGAAGTATGAACACCAATTTTCATGTTTCTAGCTCCGACCGTTTGATGTAGGCGATGAGACCAGATGTGTACCTTTTGAGAATCTACTTTATAAAGGGCATGTGCAGCTAAGTTTTCATGATTTAGCTTTAATCTGTTCGATGATCAGTCATTCAGCCAGTTAGTCAGCCGAACACTTAGTAAATCAATAATTTTATTTATATAGATTAGGTTGTCGATTTTGCTTACTTGTGTCATTCGTGTAATCGCAACAAGATGTACATACACATATGGTCGAAAAAATAAGTACACTTGCTT
Organism: Philornis downsi; assembly: GCA_019455685.1. Taxonomy (NCBI): domain Eukaryota; kingdom Metazoa; phylum Arthropoda; class Insecta; order Diptera; family Muscidae; genus Philornis; species Philornis downsi. The sequence goes on along the minus strand of JAHXMU010000139.1, from coordinate 353,077 downwards.
ATTTTTGCTTTATCTTAATTTTAGTTACTTTAACGGAAAGTAAACAGCGCAATTCTTTTTTTATTTAAATAATTTTAATATGGTAATGCCTTTAAAAGTAAAAACACAACTGGGGCTTCCCCGTTGTTTTCATTGTGAGTTAATTTTGTTCAGGTGTGATTTCAGTACTTGGTCAAAGTAATAAATACATTGCTCAATTCTTTAATATTGTCGCGGTCTGCTGTAGTCTTTTTGAAAAGGCTAGTTATTTTACTGTTGTTTATCTTTATTCATAACAAAATGTATAGTAAAAATGTTAGCCATGGGCCGAAAAAGTCATAGTTCTCCGGAGGAGAAAAAAAATTGTTTCAAAACTAAGAGAAAGTGACCAAAGTCTTCGTTCTAGAGCAGAAACTATGAATCGGTCGCTATTTTTTGTACAAAGTGCTTTAAAGCCTAAAAAGTCCGTTGAAACTCGTGGAAGACCCAAAAAAAAAAACTTCAAAAGCAGCAGATATCCGTATTGTAACACTTGCAAAGAAGGACCCGATGTGTATTCAATAGCGATTTCAGCAGAAATTGGAAATGTAATTTCATCGCGAACGGTTTGTCGTAAACTACAAGAAGCACATTTTCCAAGACGGATAGCCAGAAGAGTCAGAAAAGAGTCCTTCGCTTAGACAAAACAAAATTCAAAGGCTAGATATGCGTTTGTAAGAAGTTATTCCTATTGGTCCGGAGGAGACGATAAAAAAATGGCGGAACATTTTGTGGAGCGATGAAACAAAAATTAATGTATTTGGAAACGACTGTGTCCGGAATATTCGACACCCTAAAGGTAAGGAATTCGATGTTCGCTTTACAAAGAAGACGGTCAAACACGGGGGCGGCAATATTATGGTCTGGGGTTGTTTCTCGTGGTATGGTGTCGGTCCGATACATCGAATAACCGACACTATGACGAGATTCCACTACAAAGATATCTTGGAAAATACGATGTTGAACTATGCTGTGGAAAGTATGCCTCTTAGATGGGCATTCCAGCAGGATAACGATCCGAAGCATACTTCTAAGTTGGTAAAGTATAATAATGTTGCCCTTCTTGAGTGGCCAAGTCAATCTCCGGACTTAAATCCAATCGAAAATCTTTGTTGAAACAAAGAAATGGAAAGGAGGTTCTTACAAATAAGGATCAGTTATGGAATATTGTTCAGAAAACTTAGTATGAAATATCAGTAGAAATCTGCAGGAAGCTTATTGCTATCATGCTAAAAAGAGTCAACAAAATAATTGAAAATAAAAGTGGATACACCGGCTTTTAACGAAACTGAACCAATTTAGCAGAAAAAGAACTAGATTTTGTTACTTTTTGCTTATTTTAACTAAATGTACTTATTATTTTGTCCAATGTTTTTTGATTAATTTCTTATTTTTTTGAAAAATACTGAATTTAATTTTTGTTTTTTTGTCATTGTTTTAGTATTTATTTTATTTCTAATGTTATAACAAAAGAAATTAGTAATTGTTTTCTTTTAATTTAAATAAATTTTCGTCTACGAGCCTTTAAAAAGAAGATATGGGGTGTACTTATTATTTTGACCATATGTGTAATTGCACTATCGTATGGTAAAATTAATTTCAAACATTTACTCCGTTCCGAGGCCGAAAATTGCTAGATGTTAATGCAACCTTCTCAAACAGTGAAAATGAGTTGGCAAAAGAGGATCTGGCAGTAAACTAGAATAAATTCAAATTATTTATTTCAGTGAACAATGATTCTAACTTTGCCATAGTTGACGGTTTTACTAAGCAAGCGATTTAATGGTAGTACTATTTTTCAATAAATATAATAAAAATCTAACCGGTCTAGCTACTAGTCCGGCCTGTGATGCTTTGATTATGATGTTAGCGTATCTATTTGTTGTGGAAATCTTTGGGAGAAAAACGTGTGGACTCATCATCATTATGTCAAAATATCCGTGTCTTATGAATCTTTATATCGACATTGTTAAGCACATCAAAATACATGAATTGCGTTATGCAAGATATACAGGGTGGGCCATAAGGGTGTTGGCGGTTTAAATATTCAATTTAAAAAAAAACTACGAAACATAAAAAAATATATTTGTATTTTTAAAAAGTAGAAGCATGGGAATTTTTAAGACTTAAAAATAATGTTGTCCAATTGGCTTACCTCGGCTGCTTGACACTGTTGGAACCGAAGTCGCAAATTTTGGAAAACTCGTTGAAAAGTTGTTCTCGGTATTTTGTTACTTTCCTGAATAATGTTCCTCTTAAACTGCTCTAAATTGGTCGGATTATTCTCGCAGACTACCGATTTGTGGTAGCCCCATAGAAAATAATCGCATGGAGAGAGATCGGGGCTACGTGGGGGCCATTCAATATCCCCCCTTTTCGAAATGAGTTTTTCAGGAAAAACATTTTTCAGCAGCTCTATGGATACCCTAACCGTATGACATGTGACCCCATCCTGTTGAAACCACATCCTCGAGGTATTGTCTTGAAGTTCTTGCAAAGCTGGCACCAAAAAGTCTGCTAGCATGTTGCAATAATTGTTCGCTCTAACCGTCATCGCATGCCCTCTTTCGTCCTCAAAAAAGTATGGACCAATAATACCGGTTGACGTTATCCCAGCCCACACGACAAGCTTGTTCACATGGCCATTAAGGTGAAAATTGGCCTCATCACTAAAAATCACGTTGTTGAAATTGTTGAACCGCTCTAGCATCAAATTGACAAAGTTAAGTCGGTTATTGGTATCATCGGGTTTTAATTCTTGGACTATCTGAATCTTATAAGCCTTCAAATGCAAATCACGTTTCAAAATTCGTCCTAAAGTTGTTCTTTTGACATCCAAAGACCGACTTCTCTTACGTGTTGACTGTTGCGGATTTCGCTGAATTGAAACACGAACACGCTCCACAATGTCGGCTGATCTTGCAGAAACTGGGCGACCACGAACCGTAATTGGTACTGTTGAGCCGGTTGTTTCGAACATTCTGATCCATTTTCGTATCACATTGGCGCTTGGAACTTCACTTAAATCGTGTAAACCGTGTTCATGCCGATACAAACGTCGTGCAGTAATCACTGATTTATTGTTTTCGTAATACGCTCGGACACAAAATGCACGCTGCACTCCCGT
>JAHXMU010000139.1:331033-344932 GCA_019455685.1 Philornis downsi | reverse complement strand
TTTTTTTCTTCCTTTAGGTATCCTAGCTTCGTCAGCCTCAGTGCGAGAATGGATGCCCCCGAACTCATCTCTCGCTTATTTTTACGCTGATCAGTTAATGATCGGTTTGTTACTACGGCGTTTTTTTTGTTGCATTTTTTGTTGTTGTTGTATTATGTCCGCTTTTAACTAAAAGTCATGTAATGTATTCACATAACTCTTTCATTTTTTTCGTAAACCTTTTGCTGTGTGGACTTTTTACTGTATGGATATTGTATTGTATTTATCGCCGGCATGGGGAATAAAATCGTATAGAAACCTTTTTCTTTTGGTTTTCTTTTTTTTTTCTTGTTGGGATGGAGGAAACTCATGTAAGAAACAAATAAATCGTAAAATAATATTAATTCGTGACGATTTTTTTCTTTTATTGTTATTGTTGCTTTTAGATGGTGTTACCTAAGTGTTTTGAATCTTAAAAATTCTTTAAAATCTATATTTTTATAGGCTTCATAAATTCGTCACTACATTTGAAACGCATGGGAATGGCTGTGCATTACCTGTATGTTCCAGTATGTGTTTCTACGTTTTAAAGGTTGAAAATTTTGATAGGTATTCAGTATAGCAGAAGCAGAAGTTCATTATTTTTTCAATAGGTGGTGGTTTTATTTCGCGTTGTATAAGTGCAAACAGTTTACGCTAGATGCCATTCGAAGGACAAGATTTCCCACTCAAAATAGTTTAAAAAGTTTTGAATAGACTCTGCTAACGTAGCTATGGACCTGGTTAATTAATCAAATATTCACACTATCACAAATTCTAGACATGATCCAACAAAAAGAGTTCGTAACACTTTTTGCCGCTCACCAAGGTTAAAGGTCTTACAAGCCATACATAATTGCAAACGGTTTACGGTAGATGGCATTCGAAGGACAAGATTTCCCACTCAAAACAGTTTTAATAGTTTTGCAATTGTTTGATGTTGTTATTCAATTTAAATAGACTCTGCCAACATGAACCTGGACCTGGACCTGGTAAATTAATCAGATATTCATACTATCACAAATCCTGGGCATGATTCAAGAATACTTTTTTGCCGATTATAATCTCCGCCTAGCAATCGTGGTTAAAGGTCTTCGAAGCCATATTAATGTAGAGTATTCTTAAACATTGATATCAATGTTCAGTAAGCTTGAAAATTATCATCCATTATCGAAAAGTGAAATTGCAGGGTATTCCAGAAATACCTACAGTTATTTATAAAAGTGTGACCGACCTCGGCGTGATTATCGTTTGCATGATCGCGGGTTGAATCCCACACACAGCCAGCTATCATTACTTGAGCTATTATATCTGTGTGTCTGACGAAAACTTCGCTTAGTTAAATAATCAACAAGTCCGCTGAATGATTCTCAAATTATAACGCCCATAAACGTCTTTAAACTGTAGATCCAATTGAGTGAGTCTAAAACAGAACGAGTGCAAGCTTACTGATTGTGGGAAGCTCTCCCATATCGCATTCATGGGAAGCAAGGTAATTTGCCATTTGTTTGTGTTTAATAAAATATTTCTCGACTTATTGAAAAGATTATTTCGCGAATAAATGAAATTTAATGGCACGAGTTTTATAAATTATTTGAAACTTGTCATAATGATGTTCCTGATTGCAAACAAACAGAACCGAAAGTTCACTTACACTACAGTGTCCAAAAGGTTAGACCAGTCGTGGTAATTTCAGTACGGTTCAGTGTTGTGTGTGACCGTCTGCGGCGGGGTGGTGGTTGCTTTATCGCGGGTTCAATCCCGCTTACAGCCACGTATCACTATTTCGGCGTCTACTATCTCTATGTGTCTTGACAAAAACTTCGATTAGTCGAGTAATCAACAAGTTTGGTAAATGATTCTTAAACTGTAACGCCTGAAATCGTTTTAAACTGCAGGTGCAGTTGAAGGGGTCTACAAATAGAATGCGAGATGGCAACCTCTGTAATGCTCAAAAAAATTTAACTTGTCTTAACTTATTTATCACAAGTTATTAAAAAAAACGAGAAAAAAATCCTGTCTGTTGTACGGTGTAACAACTTCGTTGTGAATGCAATGCCTATTTACAATTGATTGAAATTGGTTTCGTATTTTAACCATTTTTATTAGCTCCAGCTTGCGTATTAACACAAAATCGCATCACCATCTTCAAAGGCTACAGCAGCAACATCATTGGCCCGGTCAAATGTTGCAGCTTTATTTTCGTTTAAAAACCATATTGCAACGTATTTAACACCCAACAAACGCTGGCATCATCATCCGCCTCCTTTTCGGTTTCAATTCAAAGTCTCGATGGGTATGCTTTGCATTACACTCTCTACTCATCTGGTCCATTGTTTAATCATGATTTTGGAGTTTCCTTGTTTTTTAGAGAGGGTCTTCTTCTTCAATTGGTTGGTACTTTTCCAACACTTTTGAACAATTCGTGTCTTTGGAAACTTTAGCGGCACAATTGCATTCTGGTTGCCGAGTTCTTAAAGTATTTTCTTTGCAAAGCAAGTTTGGTTTTTCTTCATCTTTCTTTTTTTTTTAAATTCAACTGTGTGAATGTTGGTCGATGTTGTGTAGCATCATCCTAAGTGATTTCCTTCGATTCCGTGACTGGATTCTTATGCTTTTAAGGATAAAAAGATTATGAAATTCCTTCTAACGTATAGTTTATATTGGCATTTTATTCTGCGCTAGGTGTGGAGAAAAAGAGTAAATTTTAGTAGAATTTGATTTGATTGAATGGCAAATAAGTTTTGGAAACAGGGCCAGAATGCAAGCAGAAACATTTATTTTATGAAATTGCGTGAACTGGCACTCGGTATGCAAAGTGGCTACCAGTTATGGTGAAGTCGAGTGGTTTTGCAATAAAATAAATCTTATTGAGACCTAGCAAAGAAAATACAGAACAGTTGGTAACAATTTTCTTTATTTTTCAACACAATCTCCTTTTAGCTCGACACACTTTCTGCTGCGATATCCAATAGCTTCTATATCCTGTTTATAGTAAGAACTGTGAAACCGCTTAAAATAGCCATCAACCGCAAACTCCACCTCTTCATTGTTGGCAAATCTTTTACCACCGCGGCGTTTTTTCAGGTTTGGGAGTATAAAATAGTTCAAGGGAGCTAAATCTGGCGAACAAGTTGCATAATGAAGCAATTCGAATTTTAATTCATTAATTTTGGTCATCGCAATAGTAGATGTGTGAACTAAAGCATTATCTTAATGAAGCAAGACTTTCTTTTTCGCCAAATGCGGACCTTTTTTCCATAATTTCATTACCTAAACGCAGCAATAAATTACCATAATAATCACGAAAAACAATCCCATGCGCATCCTGGAACCATCTTCGCCTTCTTTGGACACGATTCTCCCATACCAGTCCACTGCCTTGACTGTTCCTTTATCTCAGGTGTGAAGTGCTAGACTCATGTATCATCCATGGCTATAAATCAATGCAAAAAATTCGGCTTTATTGAGGTCAAACATCATCAAACACTCTACTGAAACATTTTCACTACGCTGTTGTTGCTCCATTGAAAGCAAGCGCGGCATCCATCTTGCGCATAGCTTCCTCTTCTTCAAATCTTTGGTCAATATTCAGTATATAGCAATGTTTGAAATGTCCACTATTTGCTCACCTACACTGAAAAAATTTTCTTCGTAAATGTTAGAAGTCCTTCATTAATCCAATGAAATTCTTCATTAATTTTCAACCAAAGAAACATTTCATTGGATCCATGAAACGTATTCATAGATTTTATGAAAACGAAACTTCATTGGATTTATGAAAAACTTCATTGGATCTATGAAATCTTTTATAGAATTAATGAAGTTTTTTCATGGGACATCTTCATAGAATTTATGAAATCTTTCAATATAATAATGAAATATTTTCATTGCATTGAAGGTATACCTTCATCCGACGATCAGTTAATACGGTTTTGTGGATTTTCTTAACCGTATTTGGCCTGGACACCTTAATTAGTCGACTGCTATGGTGTTCGTCTTGGCAGCTCGTACAGCCTCGTCTAAACTCTGCTACCCAATATTATGCAGTCATAAATGAAGGAGAAAACTTGCCCAGAGTGGAATGTAGTTCGGCTTTAATTTTGTTTGGACTGAGATATTTCAAATGGAAATATTGAATTACACAATGATGACCAATTTTTTCCATGTTTAAAAATTCACTGAGATCGTTTACTTTTGATGGCTCAAATAAATATACTAAATAACGTGACGTCTTGAAATTTAAAACGTATATGTTATAAGGTTGCCATTTTATCATAATAATTATTTTTCTAACTACTGCCACTATCTATACGTCAGTTTGGTTAGCTTTGGGACCGCCCTCGTAACGGGGAAAAAATGGGAGTTGCTGAAATATATGTGTATTCCATTCTTACATATGCTATATCCTTCATCTACATCTATTATCCTCTATATATATTAGTTTGTTCATCTTTCCGTAATCCCTTTTTAGAACTTTCTCTAATCATTTCGAACCACTCAAGTTTTAAACGTTAATAGAAATTGCTGCCAAAAATTCACCTTGCTCTTGGAATTACCAACAATATATCCTCATTTCCAGTTGAAATTTTGTCAAAATATTGTTTGTGTTCAACTTAAATTACAGCAATTAGTAAAACAATACCTTTCTGCCAGATTTCCTGTCGTTGATGTTGGTAATAACGTGCAATGAGTGTGTGAGGACTTAAGTAATAAAGAGCTTTTTTGTGCTATTGAGCCAAAACAAACACAAAACGGAAAACAAAAACGGTATAACAAACTCAAACAGCACAAAGTTCAAAAAGTATTTCGACCCCTCAAGATCTCCACAAAATCAAGAATTGCACTGCAGCAACAATGGCTGGCTCTAATGCCCCCAACATCATCAGTAACACGGATAAAGTACCGGCAAAAGCCCTAATACTTACTAGCAAACATATTCCCACAAACTATTAAAGTAGTTGCGGTGTTAGTTACTATATAAACCTAGCGTTGGGGTGAGGATATAGGGGAGGATATGCATGCGTGTGTGGGTGAGTTTATTTTAACACTTGACCAACATAAAGTTTTACCCAGGAATCTCAATTGCATATGTGGGACAACAACACCGTCAGCAGTGGCAGCAACAAATTGCGGTTTAGATATACATGGTGGCTTATAGCTGATGTATTTGGACACGTATGCAAGTGTAAGGACACCCTACTTCCGGTTGACATTAATAATAGGCGATATCCTGTAAGGCAACGCTTAAAGGATTTAAAACATGTTCTTTTCCATTTGATTATGAAGATTATACATATATGATTCTACTCACCATTTTGAAGCCGGGTTTGAGATGTTCCTGATAGGGAACTGAAAATGACTTGAGAGTTTTTGCAGTTTACGGATTTTAAGAAACAACAAAATTTGCTAACTTTATCAGAATGAAAGGTTATTTTTTACTCAACACTAATTTTTACCTATTGGCGTACATCAATGATTCCAACTGAAACCATCAGGAAAAGATTCATACGCTTTGCGACCGGCACTTGCAATCCATAACTCTGAACCGATGTTGAGAATTCTTAAACATAAATCAAAAAATCCAAGGACGAAGTATGTTTTTTTTCACCTTCGAGAATGTTATAATTAGTCCTCGTTTTTCCTAATATTTGGTGCCATTTGTTAGGAAGGTTTTTCAGGATCCTCAATATATATTTCAGTTCTTTAATAACCATCATTTTATCCAAATTTTGTACAATGAATCATATTTTTCGGACGAGATTGAGATGTGAAGAATTCGGTGGATGGAGGCAGAAATTCGAATGTCAATTCATCCAATTTTGCATTCGTAACCATCAACCAGTGACACGGTTTTTGTCTTTATGAAATAACACTTTTTGCCAGCTGGAGATGATTTTGCTTCATCTCATCCTATAAACAATTCAGAGATGTCATATAATATTTACTATTCATACAGGGTGGGCCATATGAGTGTTGGCGATTTAATTCTTCAATTTCTCGGTAACGCGCGGCGCGGGGTGGCGGGGGGATATGTTGTTCGCTGCGCCGCTGCCTGGAAATTTAGTCGCCATGGAGCCGTACACGGGAGTGCAGCGTGCATTTTGTGTCCGAGCGTATTACGAAAACAATAAATCAGTGATTACTGCACGACGTTTGTATCGGCATGAACACGGTTTACACGATTTAAGTGAAGTTCCAAGCGCCAATGTGATACGAAAATGGATCAGAATGTTCGAAACAACCGGCTCAACAGTACCAATTACGGTTCGTGGTCGCCCAGTTTCTGCAAGATCAGCCGACATTGTGGAGCGTGTTCGTGTTTCAATTCAGCGAAATCCGCAACAGTCAACACGTAAGAGAAGTCGGTCTTTGGATGTCAAAAGAACAACTTTAGGACGAATTTTGAAACGTGATTTGCATTTGAAGGCTTATAAGATTCAGATAGTCCAAGAATTAAAAACCGATGATGCCAATAACCGACTTAACTTTGTCAATTTGATGCTAGAGCGGATCAACAACTTCAACAACGTGATTTTTAGTGATGAGGCCAATTTTCACCTTAATGGCCATGTGAACAAGCAAAATTGTCGGTTCTGGTCCGAGACTAATCCCCGACGCTTGCATGAACGTCCACTTCACAGCCCTAAGCTTGTCGTGTGGGCTGGGATAACGTCAACCGGTATTATTGGACCATACTTTTTTGAGGACGAAAGAGGGCCTGCGATGACGGTTAGAGCGAACAATTATTGCAACATGCTAGCAGACTTTTTGGTGCCAGCTTTGCAAGAACTTCAAGGCAATACCTCGAGGATGTGGTTTCAACAGGATGGGGCCACATGTCATACGGCTAGGGTATCCATAGAGCTGCTGAAAAATGTTTTTCCTGGAAAACTCATTTCGAAAAGGGGGCTATTGAATGGCCCCCACGTAGCCCCGATCTCTCGCCATGCTATTATTTTTTAGATGTAATGTAAGCGATGTCTGTTGTAAGCGGCACATGGAACTGAATTCTAAGTGGTTCGTTCCTCTTCAATTCCTCATACAGGGTGATGCACGAATCGTACTACTGTCAACTGTATTTAAAGAAGAAAGTGATTTTTTACAAAGACGTGCACCGATGACGTATCCGTTTCAACAGCATTTGGTTGCAGTAAGATGAAGCAACTGCACACATAGCCAGAAACGAATTAGTCTCCAGAAAATCCACATTTTGCTGGTCATCTGACCTGACTGCACCAGACTTTTTTCATGGCGTTATGTCAAGCAAGAGGTATACAAAACGAAACCAAGAAATTTGACTGAATTGTAGCAGTCTATTAAAGCAATCATTGAGGCAATTCCGCAATGATCTGATCCTGAGCTGGTGTCACATATTCGTGAATAACCATGGAGGTCATTTACGGTCTATCATCTTCTTATTGTAGCGCAATTTGTGCACCACACTGTACCTAATTCTGACAATATTTTAAAATACGATGGCGGTCGAAAAACTAGCCGATCTGACGTATAGATGGTACAAGTAGAGTGTCAAAACTTGTTTCGGCGATAACTGGCAACCTTACAAAACATATATTTTAAGTTTCATGGTGCCACCTTTTTTAGTATTTTTATTTGATCCATCAAAAGTAAACGATCTCAGTGAATTTGTAAACATTCGTCACCGTTCTGTAATTCGATATTTCCATTTGGAAGGCCTCTGTCCAAACAATAGTAAAGCCGAGCTAGATTCTACTATGAGGGAGTGTGCTCCTTCGTTTACTACTGTAAAATATTAGGTAGCAGAGTTTAAAAGAGGCCGTACGAGCTGCCAACACGCACACCGTAGTGGTCGACCAATTGAGGTGTCCATGCCAGACATGGTTAAGAAAATCCACAAAATGTTATTGGATGATCGTCGACTGAAGGTGCATGAGCTAACTAAAATGATTGGCATTTCAAAAAGTGTCTATACATCGTATATTGACCGAAGATTCGAAGATGAGAAAGCTGTGCGCAAGATGGATGCTGCGCTTGCAAAACAGCAAAAACAGCGCCGTGAAAATATTTCAATAGAGTTCAGTTGAGATTTGCGATGTCTCACCGCAATAAAATCAAATTTTTGCATCGATTTATAACTATGGATGAGATATGGGTCCACGACATCGCATCTGAGACAGAAGAATAAAGGAATAGTCAACGCTATGGACTGTAATGGGAGAATCGTATCCAAAGAAGGCGAATACGGTTCCATCTGCAGTTATGGCGTCTGTGTTTTCAGATTATTTTTAATTATTATCTTTGGGATTATTTTTATTGATTATCTTCAGAAATGAAAAAACATCATCGGCGAATATTATGCTAATTTATTGCAGCATTTAGGTGATAAAATTATGGAATAAAGGACGCATTTGGCGAAAAAGAAAGTGTTGCTTCATCAAGACATTGCTCCAGTTCACACATCCACTATTGCGATGACCAAAATTAAGAAATTAAACTTCGAATTGCTCCCTCGGACTGTTTTCTACTTCTAAACTTGGAGAAATGGCTCGGTGGTAAAAGATTTGCAACAATGAAAAGTTGAAGTCTGTGATTAATGGCTATTCTATTCGATGTCGAAGACTTCTCGCGCTGAAGCGTTTTCAGCCATTCACGCAAATTGGCACAGCCAACCTAATCCTTATATTTTATTGCATATTTTGTACAGCTCACGATTCATTCGATTTCGATAGTTCCCTTTACAAAGATAGTTTTATATATTTTTGGGAGAATTTTTCTCTCAGACACTTCCGAAACTATCTGATCTGATGGAATTAGTTTCGCTGCATTTTGAAACGCTGATCACGTTGATTTCGATTTTTGCCGTTCGTACGGCCCAAAATTCACATGATGCTGATATCCTCCTTAAACGGCAATGACTTTATATCTACATAACGGAATTTTTTCTTTTAAGAACTCCCAGAATTGTTTGAATTTTGCATATCTAAGTACAGACTTAGCCGCAGCTGCCATCGAGTGCACAACATGATTTCCCAAAGTTTCAAGAATATCAGGATTAGGATTGTGTTGTTATCGAAATTGAGAGAGTTTTTGGTAATAGGCTGTAACTCTCTTGATGTCCAAAAATATCCAGCTGTCTATGTTTTCCGCTGTGCTCAATTTCATGCTTACTTTAGCAGTAAACAGGTGGTAATTCGAGTATATATTTTAGAGCCAAAAATCATATACATGTCCATAAAACTAGAAACAGCTGACTACTGCTGTTCAGTACGTTCTGATCAGTCTATATTCTTGATCAAGAGATGACGAAGTTGCTTTCTGGATATTTTTGTGCATACGGCTTCACTTACTATGTTCTTTGCTGTGGCATAAAAAATCAGTCTGAAAGCAGGGGTTAGACCAAGATCAATTGCCCTTCTTATGTTGGCATTAAAATCTCCAAGAACAATTTTATTCTCGTGTCTAGTTCAGCGGGCAAGAGCTTCTTTACTAGGTAGGATTTCTGCTCTGTGGAGAGTCCTGGCATTCTGCAAGCATATATAAATTTTGTCATTTATGTAGCGTACTGATTCCGTTTCTTTCTTTTCTTATGCGTTTTAACAATGATATTTATTTAAAATTAATTGCTTATTAGGCCACAACATCCGAATCTAGAATTAGGTCTGCCTACTTACTCATATCGCATCGTTGTTATCGTGTCACTCAAGTTTACTCAAATTAGTCACCTTCTCACTTTAGACACCGCAATACCAATGTCCGACGTTATTACAAGAGAATGTCCAAAGTATTTGCCTGAAGTTGCGAGTTGAAAAAAGCTTAAATATTGTTTCTGATAGATCTAAAAGTTCAGATTCTGACTCCGTTTTCAGAAAATGTAATTTGGTTCACTATAGGGAGACAGCTGCTGTCAAAATTTCGACGTTTTCATCACTAGCTATTTTAAAAATTTCAAGATTTGTTCCAATAATCTTTTTGAATAGTTTTTCACCTTTTAAAACTATTTGCTAAGAGAAAAAGCTTTTGCTTTTACCGTCTATGGGCGAAAAAACTTGAAAAAATTCAATGAAGATTAGCAATAAATACAAACATTTTAATATTTTTTATGGCCATTTCAGAAATTTCCTAATACCAACGGTTTTTTTTTTGTTCCAAACATTCCAGAGAGAAAAAAAACTTCTCTGTTGAATGTTCCTTTTCCATGGCTTATTTTTATGGGCCCTCTGCCCTAATGTTCCAGGTTTGATACCCGATAACGTCATTGGTCAAGATGATCGGAAAAAATTAATTTTTGTTTTTAATACTTCGTTTAACGTTTTATGCATTTTGTAATTAAATTTTGTATGAATAAACTTATTGCATTTATAAATCTTATGAGATTTCCTTAAATGAAATAAACTGGATGAATTGATATTGAATCTTTAGCGATTATTTGAAAGATAGTCTACCAATCATCAATCATTAAATATATGTTACTTTTAACATATTTAATGAATATTTACATCAAATACAAGAAGACTACCAATGTGCTGCTTAAATGTTTTGAAAGAGTTTTTCTTCTGAAGAACTACCCCGGAAAGCAATCCTTTCAACAAATTAGATTCAACAAGATGACTTTAAAAAGATGATTTCCAACCTCCCATATAATCGAATCTGTTGTGACAAAATTGCAGTGAAAATTTTTCAATTAGGTGATATTAAAAAATTCGACATTCCTCCAAGGTGTCCTGATCTTTTCCCATCAAATCCAAATCCAACTACTACCCTCCAAGTGGTTATTTAAACTCAATAAAGCCGTTAAAAATACGTAACGTCGTAAAGTTTATTACTTTTCAAATGAATAAGGAAAAAAGATTTTATATGAATTAAAAAAAAAAGAGTTATTTGAATCTCCTAATAAAAATTTTTGAATAAAAAATTTTTTGAATAAAAAATTCCATATTCCTACAAGGTGTCCTGATCTTTTCCAAACAAATCCAAATCCAACTACAACCCTCCAGGTGGTTATTTAAACTCAATAAAGCCGTTACAAATACGTGACGTGAAGTTTATTACTTTTCAAATGAATAAAGAAAAAATATTCTATATCAAATAAAAAAATTATTCAAACCTCCTAACAAAGCAACATTCATCAGCCACCCTGAATATAATGAAAAGTTTTTGAACGAAAAACTCGAAATTATTTTTTTGGTGTGATATTGAAATGCTTTAAAAGCCTTTATGATTATGTCCTTAAACTTGCCGATCTTGCAGCTATTCTACAGTCAACTTAAACCTACTCCAAAACTTTTTGTCAATTTATAATTTTTTTTTTTGTATTGATAAAAAACACCATTTAAATGGCTAAATATGGATTTAGTGATAGCCGTCACTGCGCTAATTGACTCATTAATTGCTTCTTTTTTTGATATCCTTTACAAATCATAAGGACCCTTATTGTCGGCTATACTAAACCCTGAATGCAAATCCTCCCACATAATGGAAACCATATATGTGAAAGATGTGCATGTGTGTGTGTCCAATAATGTATGTCTGCATATGTGCGGTCAGCACATTAAAACAGTGAGAACAAATCCAGTCTGGACTGTGGTTAAAACTACAACACGTACAGACCACTCTCCTTTTGGCGCAACTCACACACTGACAGATGGGCATCACTCCATGCTCACTACAACCCCACTCAAGTGGGGCAGCGTTTTCTATGGAAACTATTAGTGGTGGATAACAACTGTTAAAGACTTTTTGACCACCATGAAGCGTTCGCTGGAAAACTTGAATCTACAACAGCTGGAAGAAAACTCCAGCAAACCCACACACACACACACACGCTCACTCGCAAAAACTGAATGAGTAGTAAAAAACCCCAGGAGTTTAATTGCATTTCAATTAGATGGAAACTCCTTCTCCCCCTCGGTATTAGAGGAGAGCAATTACTTGCAACACCATGTGCTGGCTCCTTTGCTTTCACGGTGGCCGGCCACTTTTAATGAAAGCAATAAACGGTAGAGGAAAACGTAACAATTTTCTTGTGGCCCCGGTCAAACACTTGATGTGCAATCAGTGCGCTACGATGTGACGTGGAAATGTCTCTTCATTGAGGATTCATTCATTCGAGTGACAAATTATGTTATAAATGGTGGACATTTAAACGCCCAAACAAAAACAGCCAACTATGTTGCAATTCAAATTCCATTTGTACCGATAGTAGTCAAGTTGGTGCCATCGTTGTCGTCGTTTCGTTGTTCGTTATCAAGAAGTGACAGTTTAACATGATTTTTCAAAGATGATTGGATTTGTTTGTTAATGACCATAGAGAGAGGGAGAGTGAGTGAGAGAGGGGGAGAGAGGTGTGGTAACTGAATAAGGATGACCATGATACGACGATAAACTGCAATGGATACCAACACTCGTCGACCAGTTATATGATGGTCCATTAGTGCGACAGTGTTATTCGGAGCAGTGAGGACGGACGGGATGAAATGGATAGTCATGGTGTGATGAGATGTGACAGTTATTGAACAGGTTTAAAAACGTTAGTGTGTGGAGCCCTTGCTGGGAATCAGTGAGGTTCTGGCGCTAAGAGCATAGGAGTGATAGAAAAACGTATAATTGAGAAGAATATTCAATTCAATTGAATAGCAGAATAATTGTGAAAATATTAGTGTTGTTATACTTCACATCCTTATAAGTCAATAACACTAAGCAACAAGATACGAAAACAATTTCGATGGAAAATCCGTGGCAAAGAAATTATGGAAAAAGGATTCGAGAGTACTAACAAAATCTCGCATAGTTGGTGCCAAGTTATACGTTTTTGATAAATTGGGATTAAATTGAGAGAACAAATGAGTTTCTATCATTTATTGTGAAAAACTTTTCATTCAAAATTTGTCCATTGCTAGCCTTTTCAATTTTTTATGACAGGACAAGAGTAGCGCTTTGATAGAAAGCTTCACATTTGGAGACTAACCAGAAACATCATATGATGTGAAGTGCTGCTCATATAGACCATTTGCCATCGATCGAAACAAGCAGTAATCGGAGGAGGAAATGCTTGGTAAATACGGCGGATAGTGTGGGATCTTCCCAAATTAAGGATTTCTAGGTAGATTTTAACCGGTGCCGCAAAATGTGGAATGCCATTATCATGCAATAAAATAACTTTTGTAGTAATAGTTGGAATGGAAGAGTAGTAGTGACGGTCTCGTTTGATTTGAGCAACTTATAATACACGAAACCAAGTTGATCCTACCAAATACAAAACATGAGTATTTTTATGGGAATCTTCTGCCGAGCTTTTTTGTAGAAGCATTGCCCCGTGATTCCCATGATTTCCTCTTCTTTGAGTTATCATAGTGGATCCATTTATCATTATCACAGATTATATATTGCAAAAAAAGGTTAACTTATGCCTTAGAAGCAGTATTTCCTATGTGCAATATCAACGTACAGCATTTCTAAGCTTCAGTTCTTCCTTTTGAATCATTGGCAACGAACATTAACGGCGAGAAATCGTTTGATGGGCCATTCTTAATATAATTGCAAGTTCTTCTTGCACTACGCAAGAATGTTTCTTCAATAATGATCTCACTTTTGAATCTTCGTACACTTTCGTTCTTCTTGAACGTCAAACTCACCCCTATTGAAGTTTTGAAACCAACCACGACAACTGTTCTTTCATAAAGGAAGCTTGACCTTGTGCTTCTGCAAGCAATAGATGCGCTTTAGCGTTAGATTTCTTCAGATAAAATGAAAATGAAAATAAAAATAAAAATAAAATGATAGTAAAATAAAAAGTAAAGTAAAATAAAAATAAAATAAAAATAAAATAAAATAAAAATAAAAATAAAATAAAAATAAAATAAAAATAAAAATAAAAATAAAAATAAAATAAAAATAAAATAA
>JAHXMU010000139.1:291244-331023 GCA_019455685.1 Philornis downsi | reverse complement strand
AAAATAAAAATAAAAATAAAAATAAAATAAAAATAAAATAAAAATAACATAAAAGTAAAAATAAAATAAAAGAAAAAATATAAATAAAAAAATAAAAATAAAAACAAAAATAAAGTAAAACTAAAAATAAAATAACATAAATATGAAATAAAATAAAATAAATATGAAATAGAATAAAATAAAAATAAAAATTGAGAATTAAATAAAAATAAAAATTAGTATAAAAATAAAAATAGAATAAAAGTAAAAACAGCAATGACAATAAAATTATCAGCAAAAATAAAAATAAAATAAAAAAAATAATAATAAAAATAAAAACGAAAATTAAAATAATATTACAATAAAAATAATAATAAAAATACAAATAGAAATAGAAATAAAAATAACACTAAAAATAAAAGTACAAATAAAATAAAATGGAAATAAAATAAAAATAACAATAAAAATAAAAATAAGGATAAAAATAAAAAAAAAATTAAGTAAAAATAAAACTTAAAATGGAACAAAATAAAACTAAAAATAAAATAAAGTAAAATAAAAATGAAATAAAAGTAAAATAAAATTAAAAATGAAACAAAATTAAAAATGAAAATAAAAATAAAAAATACAAACAAAAACTAAATAAAGACAAAAAAAAAAGAAATAAAAATAGAAATAAAAATAGAAGTAAAAGTAAAAATAAAAGTGAAACAAAGATTGCCGCAGGTGACACTCATTTATTTCAAAACTTTAAAAACTTTAGGTATTACATTTTACATTTGATAATTTCAATGATAACTTACCGGATCGCACATATCTTGTAAGACAGCGGAAATATATGCATATGTCACAGTTAACCAACTTCTTAAGATTGCGTAGTAAATTTTCGACAAGAAACTTCATCTATTGCTGTAACTATGGAAATAATCAGAAGGAAATAAAATGAATCAGCAATCACAGAAAATAAATTCGTTTACAAAAACACATGTCAAAGTTATATAGAGAGAAAATGACTGACGATTATAAAAGTAAAAATAAACGCACTGACAGTTGCAGCAGCATCTAATGGCTTAGCCGTTTGCAGCCTGTTGCGCCAGTTGTTTAGTATTTTGAAAAAAAAAATGTCGTAAAAGCGCCATCTAAATTTTCGCATGAGAGTAAGTGACTGCAATTAAACTGGGAGATTCTGAAAGGATTCGGCAACTATACCGTACGTATAAAATTGGGTAATGGTTCAGCCACAATACGTCATGAATATGAATTCGCTGTACACATTACATTACAGCGATAGGCATGTTGGATAGATAAACTTTATTCTAAACTATAAAAAAAGTATACATATTTCGGAAATAGATTGTTCCATAAAAGTGAAAAATATTCAAAAATCATAATAAAATAAATCGATAAAAAGAAGTGTACTAATGCTACCAATAAGTAAGCCCAGTGTCCACGTGTAATCACTCGGATATATTATATTAATTTGAAAATTAAAATCGAAAAAGCACCATTTAATGCCCATTTGCATTAATTTGTTTGGAACAAAAATTTAGCCTCTGTTTCAAAGTAGGTTCCACATTAGGGAAGAAGTTAAATTGCATTTCTGTGTGAAAAACTAAAGATTTTTTATCAAATGTCTTGGTTAATGAAGATATGAACGCAAATCGCTATCATTGTGAATGCACTCTTCCACATTCTAGAATAACGTCGTATATCTAATTGTCGCTTAGTGTGGTAGGTCTTTGTTCCTGCATCTTTTATTTGCACCCATAAACTGGCTTCTTTTTTCAACTTTTCACGCCTCACAATTTTTTATTTTATCCAACTCTCCACGCCTCACTAGTGTTTGGATAAATATCTGCGGCGTATCGTGTAAAATATCCGTTTATTGAATATCAATTATTTACATTTTATCGCAATTAAAAGAATATTCAAGAGTTATTTGCCTGATGTTAGTTAATTTAATTCGCCTTCCCCTGTCTACCTACGTGAATGCGTATGCCTTAAGTTGACAACCGAGTTTGTGTTTTTGCTTGACAACTTTCTGGTAGGTTGGCAGGATGAAGATACTGCGTACAAGTAGTTAGAACTTGTCATTAGTTTATTAAACGTCGTAAATGTCGTCGACGACGACAACGATTCGATTCAAATCGACTCTCGACTCATTTGAATGTTGGTAAAATGGTGATTAAAACGACGTTTTATGCAATTTCTATTCCTCTCCCCTCACGTCTGTGCCTACTTCTATACGCATTAGAACAACAACAATAATAATAACAAGATGACAGTCAGGGGGGCACCGGCGTTTTCCCTTACGAGTGGTAGAGAACGCATTTGTGCGTTGCTAATGAACAGTGGGAAGGAATGATTCTATACATGATGCCACAGAAGTGGTGGGGTACAAAAGGGAGATTACAGATTAAATTCTAAAATTAGAATGAAATCATTACTTATTTAAGAGAAAAAATTGCTGTCTTAATAATTCTGCCAAGATATAAATTATTTAAATTTAATATTATAATATTATAAGGGTATTCCAATAAGAACGCAAGATTTAAATGACTGATGCAGCAATTGAATTGTTTCTCTGGCTGTATGACATGTGGCGCCGTCTTGTTGAAACCACATGTCCTCCACATTCATTTCTTTAATTCTAAGCACGAAAAAACTTGGTTATCACCATTGACTGTTTGCGCTTGACATGCATCATTTTCATAAAAACAGGTCCAATGATTCCTCCAGCCCAAAATCTACACCACACAGTGACACTTTGAGGATGCGTTTGCTTCTCGTGAATCATTCGAGGATTTTCCTCACCCCAAATGCGACAATTCTGCCTATTGACGAAGCCATCAAGATGGGAATGGGTCTCGTCACTGAAGATGATTTTATCGGCAAAATCAGCATTTTCATGTTGTCTCTCCAATACCCAATTAACGAACTCCCTTCGCTGTCCATGGTCAGCTGGCTTCAGTTCCTGAGTCAATTGAACTTTGTATACATGAAGATGCAAATCTTTCATCAAAATTCGCTAAATAGTGGATTTGGAGACACCAATTTGCTGAGCTCGGTGACGAATTGAGGTGGATGGAGTTTGAGCGACATCATCACGTACAGCTGCGACATTTTCGGTCGATCGACCTGGTCGAAGGCGCGTTGTTGTCTTTACATCACTAACAGACCCAGTTTTGGCAAATTTATCCATTAATCTCTTTACGGTTGACTCTTTTGGAGCACGATTGTGACCCCAAATTGATCGCAATTTGCGAACTGTAGCCGCAAAACTTTCACCATTCTGGTAAATCAATTTCACAATGAGAATGCATTGTTCGTTCATGTAGCGCTCCATTTTTACTAACTTCGTACCTTCTACTAACAAACAATAACAATTGCTTAAATGTCAAACAATGATACTTCGAATGGCGCCAAATTTAAATCTTGCGTTCTTGTTGGGACACCCTGTATTTTTCATAAATCATAACTTTTATGAATTTTCTTAAACTTTAGGAAATTTTTGATAATAAAAATTATTATTGGAAAAATATTGAGTTTTTGCATTAATCAGTTCATTAACCAGAGATGAATATGTTATTGAATGTTTTCATTAAAAGTATAGCCACTGAAAATGTGGGGATCCAGGGAATTTTGGGTTGCCTGGAGCGAAAGGTGGCTTTTGGTTTACAATTGTGTGAGCCGGAAATATTCCAAGGAAGCTTGTAATATTTCTCACAAATTGTTCACCGAGGAAGGAAAGAATAAAGAATAAAAACACAAGGAATTAGAATTTGGAATGGACAATTTCTATTTCTTTATTTGGAATTGAACAATCTGCGCGGAAGCTTACCAATGTGAACTGGACAGTTTGAACTCACAGTAACAAGTAAGTTTTAGATTGCAATTTTGGAAATGACAAAGCGACTAAGAGAGTATATAAGACAGATTGTAGCCATTTTTAGAACATTCTGAAACACACACCAATCAAGCTATTAAAGCTTGAGTTGGTGTGTGATTTACGCGCTCAAGCCGTGGATGTTTAGCGGATTAAAATTAGGGTGACCAGGCGGATGCCAAACTAAAATGAATATGAAAGTTATGGGAAATATACATATTTTGGCATCAACAGCCACAAGTTATAGACGCGAAATGATTCTCCAAGATATTGATGATTTTCTATTGAAGGATAGAAAGGGATGTAGTTATCCACTCATCCACATGTAAGCAAAAATACTTACCAAAATTACAACTAGATCGAAGCAACTACCAATCGCACGTAGAAAATAATTCTTGAGGTTACGATCTTCCGACCACCGCTGGAAATTTTAATAGATTCTCAAAAACTCAACAAATTAATTGTCGATGAATAATTGCGCTGCAGCATTTCTAAACTTACCCACAACATGATTCAGCCAATCGCAGTATTCTGATGCATCCAAGGTGAAATTAACCAAGTTATGTTATCTGATTTATATTTATATATATATTCGCCGTTTTTCTTGATAATTTTTCTCAATTTTTAAAGCAATTTCATAATTCCCCGATTGAAGAAGGTCATGCGGTGGTAAGAGACATAACCACCCGTTTTCACAGGCGTTTTTGATGCCAGCTTTGTACCATCAAGAACATTTTGCAAATGCTTATAAACGTAATAATCACTTGCCTGGCGGCAATATTTTGGTGGAAAACAATGTCGTTCCTATTGACAAATTGTATACGTTTCTAGCCGATATTCTTCTGTTTGAAGCTACTAAGTTGTTGAGCGTAGAGTTCCAACTAAGTAGGTTAGCCTAATGGAAACTGCTCATAGTCGATGATCCCCTTTCAATCCCACCAAGCATATAGTTCTTAATCATCTAGGCATGGCAACTAAGTTCAACCTGTTTCTTTTATAAAAATTCAACATTATTATGAAAACATGTTTACAAATAATTCATTGAAAGTATTGTCCATCGCTACTACTTTTCCCCACCTTTCTAACAAAGTTCGAATTCCGACACGGCTAAACTGTTCACCTTTTGAGGCTATCCACGAATCATTCCTTGACTTAGTCATATCGAAAGGAACAAGTGATAATAGAACGGAACAAGTGGATAATATGGCGGATGGGGTAAGACTTCTCTTTTCAGCGTTTTCATGCATGTTTTAAAAGGCTTGGTCACGTGAGGCCGAGTGCTGTCATGTTGAAGAATCACTTTTTCGTGCCTCTCCGCATATTGTGGGCGTTTCTCGCGCAGAGCTCGGCTCAATCGCATTAATTGAAGTCAACACCGATGTCCCAGTAATGGTTTCGCTTGGTTTCAACAGGCCATAATAAATAACACCGACCTGATCCCACCAAATACAGAGCATAACCTTTGCAGCGTGCATATTCGGCCGAGGCGATGATGTAGAAGCATAACCTGGCAGCTCCCATGTCTTCCTTTTCTGTGGATTGCAGTAATGAATCCCATTACAATACGGCGAAGAAACCCCTTCCTTTTTTTGTTGCTGAAGCAGTTGTTCACAGGAGAAACAACGACGCTCAATGTCCCTATAAATAATTCTCAACGCATGCAATCGCTTGAAAATGGTTTGACGGGTAACTCCTAATACTGAAGCAAGCTCTACCTGTTTTTGATACGGATCCCCATTAAGCAATGCCGTTAGTTCAGTGTCTTCGAAAGTTTTTCGTCTTCTTTTACGCGAGCGATCGTCACGTTGTTTCACTTAAAGCGGCATCTCCATAAACGTTTTGAAGCTCTCGATGAGCTTCAGCTGTCGCTTTCTTCAATTGAAAGAAGAAAATCAATATTTCCCGTTTATAACGAATATTTGGCACAAAATCATACATAATCGCACATCCAATAGAATATGACGCCAAAAGAAGATCACTATAGTGCCGAGGCGGTATGTTTACCATATGCCTAAGTTTGGCTCTTGACATTTAGTTTATGGCGGAATCGGCTATCACTTACAGCTGACGCCATCTATAGGCAAACAACGGGAATGTAGCACCTAATAATTTGGCTGCCACATCTACATTTTGCTTATGTTTGTTCAAACTCTGTAAATTACAATCAATATGTTTTTGTAGCTGTACATCTTACGATTGCTTTATAACAATCAAATGGACACTTTTGAATACTTTTGATTTACATTTCCCTTCATTTTGCTCCACTGTCCTTAGTGCGTGGTACGCAAAAATGCGTACAACTTCAGGCAGTTGCTAGCAATTCAAGCGTTATTCCTTTTGTATACCTTTTGAGCCTCTCCAAGTGGAGTTTCCATACAGCAGCTTATGCAAAAATTCCCTTTTTTCCTCATTGTTCTTGCGGAGTTTTTGTGCGGCTTTGTGCCTCCCAGTAGCTGATGCATTGGCAGCAGTTACTCCAGTGAAGTAAATTGCTATTACGAATCCCGGTGTATGGATGGTGGGTTTTTGTTACACGTACTCGTACAGTCGATCGATCGGCCTGAGGTGCGGGAACACAAAGACAGTTAATTTTACGATATGGTTATGTTGGCAATTAATTGGATTAAAATTGTGTTAACTTGACTTTTTAAGTACTCGAGTGGGTAACCGGCAATCGGTAGAAGCTGACTGGCGATGAGAATGACGGTGATGACGGTGTTGATGAAGGTTTGCCAAGCTCCAATTTGTGCCTGGCAAAGCAAAGTTGCTGTGGTGGCTGCTTCTTAATCCTCTTCTAACAAATGCCAGAGTTTAGGGATCTAAATAACAACAGTTGTTTCGGTTCCATTTGCGATTGGTGCTGTTGTAATTGATAGAGCCAACGAACTTTAGGCTATTGATGATGATAGGAGTTTTGCTTAATTGTTTGCATAGGATATTACAGGTTAGGCATTAATAGGCACTTTAGTGTTGGAGTTGTTGGGTTTAATTAAAACGCATGTAAAGGGACAATGGAAGACGGCAACCCAAGAGGATGAGGAAAATGCTGCTAGCAACAGTGAAATCTATCATACTTATTAGAAGAAGTTCGTATGGGGTACTAAACCTTTTATTTTGCCCTACGGCAGAATAATAAATAACCAACATTTTAATAAGATTGACTATCTAATTTTTCTTTTTCGTAGTACTCAGTTTCCAAAATAGCATAATTTTTGACTTCGTACCATGACCGAGTTTAAGTGAATACATCAAGGTGGAGTCAACAAATTTCTAAAAAAAAAAAAAATGCTGAAAAAGCGGAAAGAAAGCGTCAAGTCATGATGATGCCTTCATTTTTAGTTATACTTCACGCCGACCTAATAATGGAAACAAAAAAAAATTATTTTTGAACATAATCTCCTTGTGGAAAGTGGAAAGAAGTGGAAAAATTTTAGTGGTTCAATCAAATATATTTTGACTAAGAAGAACAAAAAGCGAGGATGTGCAACAAATTGCTGGTGTTGATAATATTCGTTCTCCTAATTTTGAAAGACGTTATTACAGCTTCAAATTAAACATACCCCAAAATAAGATTCAATGAACCATCACACACAAAATAACACAGTGAAACACAGATCTTGAAATATAATTTTGGATTCCTGTAAAAATACGTAGACATTCACGTGACAATACAAATTATCATAAATTCCTACTTTACTCAAATTAGAGTTTCGATATTATTTTAGTTCATTTATACATATATACATACAGGGTGTCCGTTGCGAAGGTATACTAGTTTGTTTTGCCGCCATTTTGGTAAACATTAGTCTTGACAGTTCATATTAGGCAGTCGTGAAGTAGAGATGTGGCAAATTTATTATGGAAAAATATTCGATAAACCAACGCGTTATACATTTTATCAAAATTAATCATCGATTACTATGACGATGAGAAAGTTACGTGAAATTTTTGGGACAATCAACGTGCCAACAAGACGCACTATTTATCGTGTAGTGAATGATTTCAAAGAAAGAGGGTCTGTAGCTGATAGGGCCAAGAATGGACCACAACGTACTGCAAGATCGGCTGAAAACATTACTGCTGCTCAGGAAAGTGTTCAAAACAATCCCTTAACGTAGCTTGGTCTTCAAAGAACAACTTTGACTACAATTTCGCACAAGGATTTGCATTTGTTTCCATTTAAGATTCAGTTGACACAAGAGCTTCTTCCACAAGTCCATTTACGCCGCCGTAAATATGCCAATAGGATGTTACAGCTCGCCCGTGACAACCCCGATTTTCATGAAAAAATCATAATGAGCGACGAGGCACACTTTCACTTGAATGGATTTGTGAATAAACAGAATAGTCGATTCTGGGTACTGGAAAACCAAACTCAAGTTATTCATCAGTCACCTTTACATCCATTTACATACATTTACATCATTGGACCTGACTTCTTTGAAACTGAAAACTACGGAATGGTAACTGTCAATGGGGAGCGATATCGTGAAATGATTGAAAACTTTTTAACGCCACAACTGCATGCTTTGGGCTTGATTAACATGTGGTATCAACAAGACGGTGCCACATCGCATACAGCCAGGATTACAATGGAATTACTGCGAGACCTTTTTCCACAACAAGATATTTCAAGAAATGGTAATGTTGAATAATGGTCTCCACGGTCGCCTGATTTGACTCCTCCGGTCTTCTTTTTGTGAGGATATCTGAAAAGCAAGGTTTATGCAAACAAACCAAAAACTCTTGAGCAACTCAATCAAAATATTCGTGATTAATTAATGAAATACCGCGTGAAATGTGTGAGAATGTAATGAAAAGTGTGCTCAAAAGGGCTCGCATTTGTGAAGCTAACAGAGGCGGACATTTATCTGATATTGTATTCCATACATAATTGCCGACATTAAATAAAATATTTATCAATATAAAATCCATTTTCTTTCATTTAATCAAAAATTATACACAATAAAAGTAGTATACTTTCCTGACGGACACCCTGTATATTGATTTTACCCAACATATGATTGTAATAAATTCTACAAGAATAAAAATATATTTTTTTTTATTATTATTTTCTTCATACAATTATCATTAACAGTGTTTATAATGTCTCTGCGCCTTATAGGCTTTAATAGAGACCATATATTCAAGTTAACATTTAAAAATCTGAAGAAGAAAAATATGTATGTCAATTAAGAACATAATAGTTGTAATAAACAAAATATATATATATGTAATTTTGAATAAATTAGATATCGTAATATAATATTTTAGAGAACAAAATAAATTATAGAAGTGTTTCAATTCTTTCAAGTAAATATAATTTAATTTTCAATTTAAATTCTGATATTCTGGCATTTGGTCTAAGATCATGTGGTAAACATGAGGCCCAGCGTAGCCTACTTTTTGCTTTGTCACCTCAAGTCTACATCTTGAAGGTACTAAGTTTAGACGCTGACGTGTGTTTACTGGTGATTGGGCAAAATGTTGATGAAATGTTATAAATGCATTACCAAATTGACCCTCAGATTTGAACACAAACAAACAAAGGTTTTGCTTATATGTTCCTTTTACGGGAAGAACACTTTTAGCATAATTCTTAAACAAATTAACGGTAGGAGACTCTATTGGCAAGTTGTAAACAATTTTTAATGCTTTATTTTGTGCACTTTGCAAAGATTTCAGACAAATACAATATTTAAACTTCCTTAGAATTCCAGTTGCTGACGAAATTTTTCTTTTCAGCATTTCAATATGCATGTCCCAGGAAAGGTTGTGAGAAAAATGAATGCCAAGATATTTAACAAACTTTGATTCAGTTACAGTTTCGCCATTTATACAAACTGACATCTCTGGTTCTCTTTTTATTAAATATGGTCGGAGTCGCACAAGCGTTGTCTTACTACCATTTATGTATAATTTGTTAAGTCGAACATATTCAAATAAAATTGAGGCATCATAGTCAATCTGCGTTTTCAACAACACCGGATGTTTATAATTGTATAAAAGGCATATGTCATCAGCAAATATGAACATCTTTCCATAAAAATTTATATTTTTCAAATCATTAATATATATTTGAAAAAGTAACGGACCAAGTACACTTCCCTGTGGGACGCCACACTTTACTGGTTTAAAATTGCTTGTACTTTGTCCAATTCGCACATAATGTCTTCTATTTTTAAGTAATCTCCCAGAAGTTGTATTGTTGACTCCTGTATGCCAATGAATCTAAGTTTTTTTAATTAAGATTGAATGATCAACTAGGTCAAAGGCTTTCCTTTCCTCTATCAAGTCCATCACATATCTCATTAACCACACTAACTACTGCCGCTTTCGTTCCATAACCTTTCCGAAAACCAAATTGCATATAAAATATTATGTCCTGTTTTTCCAGATAGTTAGATAACTGATTAAACATGAGTTTCTCAAATATCTTACTTACATTTGACAACAAAGAGATGGGCCTATACATATTAACATTTCTGTCATCATTAGCCTTTGGTATAGGTATAATCTTGTGGATTTTTAAAATATCAGGAAAGCTTGAAGTTTCAACCATACTGTTAAATATCCTGGTCAGTATCATCGATATAATAGGTTTCCTTGTCAACAGCACTTTAATCGATATTCCATCATGTCCAGATCCTTTATATTTTGGCAAGTTACTCAGAATTGATTCTACTGTAGTAGTATTCAGAAGACTGAAAGTCTTCTTTTAAGAAGACTGAAAGTCTTCTTTTAAGAAGACTGAAAGTCTTCTTTTAAGAAGACTGAAAGTCAAACCACTGTATGACAATGTTCGCATATTTACATATAGCAATTAGGGATGTAGCTGGTAGTTTCAAAAAAAGGGTTTGTTGTATTCAAATTATTGATTTAGCAGTTGACAGTTTAGTTCCATATACTTTCGATTTATGTTTAGATGAAACCAACATTTAATAAATGTATTTCATTGACGATAATTTTAAATTTTAGGTTATTAAAATCAAATTCAAAAACAACCTTCGTTTTTTGGTTTCCTATTTAATTTTTAAATATTCAATTTCCATACATTCTTTGTTTTATTTTTCCTCTTTAATAAGGGAAAGGTGGGCAATTACTTAGATATTTATTACCCAATTCCAACGTTTCAATTTCATATTTAAAGATAAGCACTAAGTTCGAAATTTGTACAAACAAAATTTTGTTGTATTTATTTCCACATTCATGTGTATTTTGTAATGTTAACAAATTTTGCCCGAATATATTGCTCTTTAAGATTTAGTAAT
Source organism: Philornis downsi (assembly GCA_019455685.1). Taxonomy (NCBI): domain Eukaryota; kingdom Metazoa; phylum Arthropoda; class Insecta; order Diptera; family Muscidae; genus Philornis; species Philornis downsi. The sequence continues at coordinate 319,887 of JAHXMU010000139.1, read as the reverse complement.
AGATTACATTTTTGTAATATTAATTTGGATATTTCTGCAATATATCCGCCCTCCTCTTCCTCCATTAATGTTCGTCCAAAATTATATTTAAGCATCCACTTGCGTAATATTTCCATTTATTTCCTTTGGCTGTTGTAACGAAATTACATGACTCCCATAATCTGTTGTGTGTCATCCCTTATGGTCATTTGTTAAAATCTTCATTATGTTAATCTTAGAAGAGCTGGACAAATGTGTCGCCCACCTTTCATGCACAGATTTACTTTGCGTTACGGTTATTTGGAAATACTTTTGTTGGACTTTTTACTTTAGCACCACTTAATCTTATAACTATTAATGCCGGAAAATTGATAGGAAAATGACATGATCCGGGTGACTTTGCGAATGGCATGAGCAGACAACAGGCGACCGGTCATGGTTTAATAGGGTGGCCATCAATACTTATGTGCTTGGACAATTGATTTCCTGGAGTGTTGGGGTTACGTTTAAACGAGGATGTAATAACAACTATATGAATAAGGTGAATACATGCCGGAGCAATGGGGGGAGGCGCAAATTAAAAGGAACTTTATAATGATATTTATTACTTATTGGAAATGTGTGTATGTAAACCCATAATCACTACTGTGCCCTAAATAAGACCAATTTTTAATGTAAAATACGCTGGCAATCGATTCTCTAAGTTGGTAGCACTGTGACAGACATCTGTGCTAAATTTCATTATAAATTCCGTCAGTAATATTTGATATATGTATGTTTGGTTTTGTACGGCGCAAAAAGTGATTTCAGTGATTTTTGCAATGTGTAAAATAAAATGGGAAATCATTTCTTAATAATAGCATTTTCATAGCTTCTTAAAATGCTATATGAGCATATTTTCCACTTCTTAAGTAGCTCTTTTCAATAATGTACAATTACAACAATTTAAAGCTATTTTGAAAGTTCCACAAAGGTCATGGTACACTGAAAGGAATCTATTTCCAAATATATCATATACCAAATACGCTACCGATCAACCAAATAGACTCACCGATTTTTTTTTTTTTTTTTTTAATTGAGTTTACAACTTTTTATATAATTATAGATGGGACACAGTAATTTTTTATTATTCAGTAATCAATTTAAAATTAAACAAAACAAAACTTAGCGTTCTAAGCTTACAATTAAATTTTTAACATTTTTTTTTTTTAGGTTTACCTCAAAAAGTACCCTTTTTTTATCGCTCAACCGAATATACTCAAGGACTTTAATTATATCTAAACCACAAATTAATGAAAAAACAATGTAAAAAATAACTTTCTTATAATATTTACACGCTATTAATAATGAGTAAAGCCACCTTTATTTGAAATAACTTCAAAAATTCGATCAGGGAGTGAATCCTAAAGTGACTTTAAATAGTCCAAGGACACTTCGCTCCAGGCATTCAAAATGACTGCTTTTAATGATTCGACTTTTTCAAACTGTCTGTCAGGTTGATAAACCTTACGTGTGAGCCATCCCCATAAATTTTCGATAATATTGTTATCAGGAGAGTACTTTACATTTTGGTCACTTATCCACTATTTTACCACTCGAGAGGTGTGTATTGGGGCATTGTCCTGTTGAAATGTCCAGGGTAATGATCCAAAAATGTTCGAAAAATGGGGAAATGCTTTTTGAATGAATTTGCATTCATCCTGGATGAAACAAATTGAATTTCAAATGGCCCATAGTAGGATATTGCGCCCCTCACCATAACACCTCCCTCACGACTATGATGTCGAGTTAAAAAGAGTTCCTCCTTTCTTAAATCATGGAAGTAATAGCTAAAGCCATCTGGTCCATCCAAATTAAAACGTTTTTCATCAGAAAAAACGATTTGATGCCACTCCCTATTCCATGCCATGTGATTGCGGGCATATACACAGCGACTTTGCTTACGAACATCGGTAAGCGGAGTTTTTTTTTTATTTTTAGTCTCTTCAGATCTTTAGCTTTACGGATTACACGTCTCACGGTAGCTATACTGGCATTTACACCCAAATTTTGGCGAATTTTGACGGCAGAACTTGTCGAATTTGACGCCTCTCGGAGAATCCTTCGCTCTTCGATGGTCGTTAGTGCTTTTCTTGTCGGCTTATGCATATTTTTTCCATAACTCGATGGATTTCTGATAAAATGACTCACAACAGACTGACTTCTACCAATTTTTTCAGCGATTTGTCGAGTTGTCAGCTTACTGTCATTATACGCCAATATTTTGCCTCTTTCCTCAAAGTTAATGTTGTACCACGACCCATTTTGTGTTTAATTATTTTTAAATTGCACCAAAAGAGTGTACGCAACTTTTTGTTCGAACAGCTAATCAGAAACTACAATTACAGCCTTTGAGTCTATTTCGATAATCGCCAAAAAAGCACATTTTTTCGACAAAACAAAACAAAAACAAAACAAGAATATTTAATAATATTTTCTCTTCTCTTCTCTTCTTCTTATCGCAATTCGTTTGTCTATTGCTTTGCTCTAAAATAAATAACAATACTTGTTCAATAGCTTCTTCCACAAAGAAGATAATCAAAAATTAAAAGAAGAAAATCTGTGAATCTGTTTGTATGTATATGTATTTGGTTGATCGGCAGTGTACATGATTATACATTTTCCGTTTTCAAATAAAGTTAAACAAAACACACACGAAGCTATGATTTCGATGAAACTTTTCCTTTATTACAATGCTTTGACCTTGCCATTGTATACAAAATAACGGGTGTCCGTCGGGAAGGCATACTCTTTTGTTTGTTTATAATTTTTTGATTAAATAAAAGCGAATGGATCTTATATTGATAAATGTTTTATTTCATGTCGACAATTATGTATGGAATACAATATCAGATAAATGTCCGCCTCTGTTAGCCTCACAAATGCGAGCGCTTTTGAGTACATCTTTCATTACATTCTCACACATTTCACGCGGTATTTCATTAATTTCATCACGAATATTTTGTTTGAGTTGCTGTAACGCTTCTGGTTTGTTTGCATAAACTTTGCTTTTCAGATATCCCTACAAAAAGAAGTCCGGAGCAGTCAAATCGGGCGACCGTGGAGGCCATTCAACATCACCATTTCTTAAAATATCTTGTTGTGGAAAGAGGTCTTGCAGTAATTCCATTGTAATCCTGGCTGTATGCGATGTGGCACCCTCTTGTTGATATCACATGTTAATCAAGCCCAAAGCATGCAGTTGTGGCGTTAAAAAGTTTTTAATCATATCACGATATCGCTCTTAATTGACGGTTACCGTTACGTCGTTTTCAGTTTCAAACAAGTGAGGTTCAATGATTCCTCCTGACAAAATGCACACCAGGCTGTCACTTTTAATGGATGCAAAGGTGACTGATGAATAACTTCATTATGATTTTTGCATAAAAATCGGGGTTGTCACGGGCGAGCTGTAACATCCTATTGGCATATGTACGGCGGCGTAAATGGTATTGTGGAAGAAGCTTTTGTGTCAACTGAATCTTAAATGGAAACAAATGCAAATCCTTGTGCAAAATTGTGGCCAAAGTTGTTCTTTGAAGACCAAGCTCCTGAGCACGGCTTCGAATTGAGGTTGATGGATTGTTTTGAACACTTTCCTGAGCAGTAGTAATGTTTTCAGTCGATCTGGCAGTTCGTTTTGGTCCATGCTTGGCCCTCTCAGCTACAGACCCTCTTTCTTCGAAATTATTCAGTACACAATAAATAGTGCGTCTTGTTGGCACGTTGTTTCTCCCAAAAATTTCACATAACTTTTCGTAGTCACTGTAATCCATGATTGATTTTGATAAAATGTTTTAACGATTAAAACACGTTGGTTTATCGAATATTTTTCCGTAATAAATTTGCCACGTCTCTACTTTACTACTGCCAAATATGAACTGTTAAGACTAATGTTTACCAAAATGGCGGCAAAACAAAGTAGTATACCTTCCCGATGGACACCCTGTACAATGCCATTTAAATAACCGCCTGGGGATTGGTTGCAGCAGCGGATGCTTTTAAGGTTTTTCGAAAAAAAATTGAAAAAATAGCACCTCCAGCCAATAATGTGCACCAAACTGTCACTTTTTCCGGATGCAATTGCTTTTCCGCAACCACTTCTGGGTTCCCCCAGCCCTATATGAGAAGTGAGCTTCATCGATTGTTCGATTGAAAGTCCACATTTGAAGCACCACTCTTGTAGTAAATTTTAACTATCGGGTGGTTCAGAAAGTTCGTTCGGTTTTTAAAAGAAATTTACTTACAAATGTACATACAAGAAAACGATCATTTTTTTTCCCCACCTCTCTGGCGGCTTTTTAATGCGTCTCTCATAAAACTCGCGTGATTTTTCTGAAAAGCAAGCGTTCAAGCGTTGACTTCCTCCTTGGTATGGAAATTCAAATCCTTCAAGTGGTTGCTCAGACTGCAGAATAGATGGTAGTCGACCGTGGGGAGGTGTGGGGAGTACGGTGGCTGAGGTAAAATTTCCCACCCAAGCTCTGACAGTATCTGGCGGATCCGCAAGGCAGTGCGAGTCCTCGGTGAGAAAGTGAGGCACCCACACGCCGAGTTTGCTCACAAATCCGTTGAGACCGAATTTTTGATTATTTCAACTATTTTCCTAACTGTTGCACAGGGATTAACAATATTGAATTCTTTAACCTTCTCGGAAACAATTTATTTTGGTTGTCCTGATTTGGGAGTGTCCGTTACGGAGAAGTCGCCGTAGAAAATCTTTTAAACCATTTCTGGACAAGTTCTTTCATTTGGTCCGTATTCTTCATAAACAGACTTTATTGTTTATCTGGCTTCAGCAGCCGTTTTTCCTTTTCTGGCATCTGATCTCTGTATATGCGGATGAGTGTTTGAGACATTTACAGACATTACAAAGTCGTAAAACTGTTTTGATTTGTTTCAGTTTCTACTGGCCAAATTAAAACTATACATAAATTCGATTGTGATTCGGTACATGAAAAGTTGTGTTTGTGTTTCATTTTGGAAATTCAACAAAGAAATGAAAACTGCATGATGTATCAGTGCTGATTCAAATTGGAAAATGAACTTAAACAAAATATTATCCCACAAATATCTTTTGAGTTATGTTTTAATAGAGCATAAATGTGACAAATTAATCGAAGCAAGAAGTCGAAATTTGTTTTGAATATGAATCCAAGTACATTTAAATTAAACTGAGAAATTGGCATAATAAAATCAAAAATCTTTAATATTACGGTTGGATCTAACTGTAATCGAATGTGTCTGTTTATTATGATGCAATCAGAAAAAAAAATGTATGGCATGAATAGAATAGAATTGATAAAGTAGTTAATAATTTAATTTACAAAATTTTCCCATCACACATTTCAAGAGATAAAACTTTATTCTAACATAGTATTGTATTGTATGACGTTGCTTTAAATTATCCCTGACGGTGTGATAGTAATGGCCTAAACAATCAGCAGACAACATACGAGTACACATCGCTTCCAACACATCCTTAAAATTTCACGCTGATGACAGAAACATGTCTAGTAACTACCAAATAATAAACACATACTTTCAAACGTGCCAGGCCAGCGCCCGTATCTCCTCTAGTTTCTATTTGCGTTCTACTTTTGGATGGAACATCAATGTTTTTCTTGGTGTCTCCTGTTTGTAGTTTACTTCGGCTAATTCACTTTCTCTGCACGTATTACGGAAGAAGCAAAACACATACTGCTTACTACATACACACACACACACACACACACACACACATATGCCCCATGTTGCAGATAATGTCTGTGCAGTACTGCTACTGGAATCGAGGAGCATTTTAAGGTAACCATGGAGTGTGATGTTATGTTTTTCTTTTTTTTTTTGTGTTCCTTTTTCGGTAGCAGTCATGTTGCCTTGTTTTTTTTTTTTTTTGCTTTTGGTGGCTGCTCTGTTACTGCAACTACGACAGTTGGCAGGAAGTTCAAGAGTTTACGAGAGCAAATTTAAAATACGTTTTCCCGGTTTTTGCTTCCAACTATTTGGAGGCGTGAGAAAACAAATAGTAATATTGCCGGTTGAAAGCAAACTAATTGTTTGCAAAGGAGTAGATTTCACAACATTTTTTATTCAATGCTATAGAAAAAATTGCTGAAAAATCTCTGTAATCCCTTTATATAAAAACATTGATTTATACGTGAGGCCAACAGTTTCCCAGTAGAGAAATTAATGCCTTGAAAACTCTTCTGCTTGGCATGTTTTTGAGAGATTTTGTGCCTTAATTTCAGAATTACACAGTGACATTGGAGTGTAAAGTCTTCCATTCTCAACTACATTTTACTTTATTATTTGTACAGAGTGGCGCAATAGAACGTGCATATTTAAAGAATAGATTAAAAAATAAATACAAAAGGTATGGTTAAAATAAATCTAAGGCATTGTAGAGTAATAAATGGAGTTTATTTTTTAAAAATAACATCATCTAAATGGTGATCCTCTTACGACGACACTCCTCTAACCGCAAACGAAAATTATTGAAAACTTTCCTCAGTAACAATGGTGTAATGGCTGCCATTTCACCACGGATATTCTCCTTGAGCTGAACGATGTTTCTTGGATTATTACTGTAGACTTTGTGTTTGAAGTATCCCCATAAAAAAAGTCAAGAGGCGTCAAGTCTGGACTACGAGGGGGCCATGGGATATCACCTCTTTTCGAAATCAGTCTGCCAGGGAACATCTGCTTCACCACCGCCATGGAATCATTTGATGTGTGACAGGTAGCTGCATCTTGTTGGAACCAAGTTCTGGAATTCACTATTCTTGAACTTTCAATTTCTGGAGCCAAAAATCCGTCCAACATCTCAACATAGCGTTTCGTATTAACCGTGACGTTTTTTCCCCGCGCATTTTCGAAGAAAAAAGGACCAATTATTCCTCTACCAGAGATTGCTGCCCATACTGTCACTTTAGGACTATGCAATGGTTTCTGGTGTTTGGTTTTGGGATTTTCACTGTTCCAGTAACGACAATTTTGACGGTTTACGAACCCATTCATAAGGAAATGAGCCTCGTCAGAGAAAAGGATATTGTCAAAATTGGAAAATCGATTAAGCATTTCATTAGCAAATGCGAGCCTTGCTATGAAGTCAGACTCTTTCAATTCTTGTGTTAATTGCAGCTTATATGGATGCAGTTTAAGATCCAATGTTAAAATTCGTTTCAAACTTCGTCGCGATAATTGTAAGACAGACGATCTCTTGCGAGTCGACATCTGTGGATTTCCTCGTACTGACTCCATAACTCTCTCAACATTGTCTTCGGTCCTAGATGTTCTTGGGCGACCATTTGCTTGTGGTTTAAATGTTGAACCGGTCTCTTCAAAACGCTTCGCTCATATTTTAATTAAATTAGCATTCGGAGCTTCACTAATTCGCCGTAGTCCATATTCAGCACAATATAGTCGCCTAGTAGCAATATATGAACGAGAGTTCTCGTAAAATGCGCGCACGCAAAATGCGCGACGCTTCTTGTCGAAGTGATTCATAGCGACTAAAACTCCATGAGCCCGCCAACCCAATGATGTAGGCGCCCCCCCGCCCGCGCCTTTTCTACCTCGCAAAAAAAGATGATGCAATATGCACGTTCTATTGCGCCACCTTGTATTATTTGTGAATTAAAGAACTCTTTTAATATGTATGTATTGATATGTAAAATTTTCCATGCTGTTGCTCTAAAAGTCGTTTTGAAATAAACTACTGGCATTTTTTCTACAAAAATATAAAAACAAACAATATCTATGCATATAGGGGGTCTTTTATCCTTTCTTTGCACCACCTTCAACGATGTTTCAAAGCACTCCACATGAAATTCAAAAAATTCCATTTAAAATTTCAAACAACTCAAGTGAAAATTTAAAATTTTCAACTGAAATGACTTAAAAATTTCAAAAATAAATATTCAAATTAATTCATTAATACAAAATGTGTCAATTGAAATTCAAATATTTTGTTCCTAATTCAAAAACGCTTTAATTTAAATTTAAAATAAGTCGTTTAAAATTCAAAACACATGAATTCAAATGTAAAACGAAACGATTGAGATTCAATTAAACCGAATGAACTATAATTCAAAACTCGTTAACTGAAATTAAATCAACCAAAAATGGACTCCATACAGAGTATAGGTTTTTGTTAGCCATGAACGCCTATGTTCATTTAATGGTGGCCGTTAGTCTGTTTAAAGGTTAGTTGAAAGTTAAAAGTGTCCCAAGAACGCAAGATTTAAATTTTAAATAAAACACAGATATTTAAAAAAAAAATCTTGAAACTTCATTATATCGTAAAGTAGACAGAATGAGGTTATATATGAAACTACACATCGGGCAGATGGACGCCGTGGCTTTGCTGGCACACACGCGATCTTTTAATGAAATATTCAATGACCATTTTGCATAAATGCTGCGGTGTTTCATTAATGCAGCGTCCAATTTCCTCTTTTAGGACTTGAGTCGTCGTCAGCTTATTCGCGTAAACCATCGATTTCAAAGGACTACAAAGAAAAAAGTCTAATGTTGTTAAATCGCACGATATAGGCGGCCAATTCTGGTCTCCAAAACGCGAAATAACCCGACCGGGAAATGACTGATGCAGCAATTGAATTGTTTCTCTGGCTGTGACATGTGGCGCCGTATTGTTGAAACCACATGCCCTCCACATTCATTTCTTCAATTCTAGGCACGAAAAAAATGGTTATCATTTCACGATACCGAATACCATTGACTCATTTTCATGAAAAAAAGGTCCAATGATTCCTCCAGCCCAAAATCCACATCACACAGTGATACGTTGAGGATGCGTTTGCTTCTCGTGAATCATTCGAGGATTTTCCTCACCCCAAATGCGACAATTCTGCCTATTGACGAAGCCATCAAGATGGGAATGGGTCTCGTCACTGAAGATGATTTTATCGGCAAAATCAGCATTTTCATGTTGTCTCTCTAATAGCCAATGAACGAACTCCCTTCGCCGTCCATGGTCAGTTGGCTTCAGTTCCTAAGTCAATTGAACTTTGTATGCATGAAGATGCATATCTTTCGTCAAAATTCGCAGCATAGTGGATTTGGAGACACCAATTTGCTGAGCTCGGTGTCGAATTGAGGTGGATGGAGTTTGAGCGACATCATTACGTACAGTTGCGACATTTTCGGTCGATCGACCTGGTCGAAGGCGCGTTGTTGTCTTTACATCACTACCAGACCCAGTTTTGGCAAATTTATCCATTAATCTCTTTACATTTGACTGTTTTAGAGCATTATTGTGACCCCAAATTGATCGTAATTTGCGAACTGTAGCCGCAAAACTTTCACCATTTTGGAAAAACAATTCCACAATGAGAATGCGTTGTTCATTCGTGTAGCGCTCCATTTTTACTAACCTCGTACCTTCTACTAGCAAACAATAACAATTGTTCAAATGTCAAACAATGACACTTCGAATGGCGCCAAATGTAAATCTTGCGTTCTTGTTGGGACACCCTATACTGAGTGGTTTGAGCTAGGAGGCTATAATATTGCACATTAATAAGTTATGGGTTAGGTCCGGCAGATTAGGTTCGAAATTAGATGAAATCGGTGAAGTAAGAAAAAAAACGTTGATACACAAAAACTAAACTAATCTCGAAATATGGAAACTTTTGAGGTTTTCCCAAAATTTTACCATTTAGTCGTTAATTAAACCAATAGTCTGTGATATTTTATTAATATGGCACAGAACTCTAAAGGAAAACTTATAATTTTTGCAAGAATCACCATAATATTGCGCGAATTTGTTCAGAATTACCAAAGAAATATGGATTTTCACTAAGGAGACGGACAAAGTGGGCGCATTATGTGCTAGAAGAGGGCGTTTCTGACTTGTCCACAACTCTGGCAACGAATCGAAACATCATCGACGGCGAGTTGTCGAAATCTGTCCAATAGGAAAAAATTGAATCGTAATGAAACCTATCCATTGAAAAATTAAAATTTGTCATAATTTTTCCAAAAAGTTTTAACATTTATTTGATATTTATAAATATGATTATAGTTATATAGTTACTGCGTTTAGGAAACCGCCTTGAAAGTAATCATGGTTATTATAAACGGCGACTATATTTAATGCGTTCTTGTGCATCATTTGGTTTTAACTCGTGAAGCAATTGCATATTATATGGGAAAAGATGTAACATATGTAAAATTCTTTGCAAAGACCGCCTAGACTAGACATCTCTACTGGAGAATATTCCGGGGTTTTCCTCAATACTTGCTTGCACTCGAGCAATGGTCACTTCATTTCGAACTGCACGAGGTCTTCCAGCACGAGAAAGATCACAGACAGCACCATGTTGCTCACAACGCTGAACCAATCGATAAATTGTTGGAGCGCTAGGAGCATTTCGAACATGAAAGAAATTTCGATATGATCTGAATAATCGAATGCTGACTTTCAAAGTAAAATTGGACAACTTTGGTTCTTTGTGCTGTGCTGAGCCTTTCCATCATAAATTTCCCAAGTATTATTTAGTTAATTCTGTAAAGAGACGAAAAAAAGACTTAAACAAAAAATGTATTCACTGATCAAATCTTAACGTCGCTTACGCGCCACCCTATCCAAAGAAAAATTCGGGTTTGTTCTATCGGAGATAGTATACCTTATTGGTTAGCAATATGTAAGAAGTCAAAGCAAACCATTCCATATTTTAAAATTACATATAAAACCTCATTACGAAATACCACATTCCAGGACTAGTTGGATAGAACAGCTTCATGTTCCAGTTTTGCGAAAAGGCAAATAAAAATCATCGTGTTCTCTGGCAGTATAAGTAGTTATTTAATCTACTAATTGCAACAGAACTGCAATTAGTTACTGCCGTCTATAGAATGCTTAGCTATGAGTGAATGAGCTGGGAGGTCATTTACGGTCTATCATCTTCAAAACCTATTAGTTATATAAAATTAAATTGCATTCTCTATACAGAAAAAAAAAATAAATGAAAAAAAAAGTTATTTGAATTTCTGAAATGTTCTTGAAATGTATTTATAACCTAAACAGAAGATATTCAACGAATCGATTACATTATAAGTTCAGACACAAATTAGTTATTGAGTTTTTAAAAGATATACCACAAAGATTTGAGGACAAATGTAAATCTTCTAATATTGATTTAATAAAAAATTTGTACTAATGATCACTTTTCAATCTTCTAATAGAAGATGAAAAAAGTGTTTGGTTTTTAACAAAATCAAAGGGTTTCCCTGCCTTTTCCCTTAACTTGTAAACAAATATATTTATATATAGATTTCTTTTAACCACAATATTAGATTTTTTCTTGCTGCAATACTATATGTAATATCTTAAACTATGTTAATAATAAAATCTAATATATTTTTACTTTGTATTGATGATAGAGTAAATAATAAAACAAAAGAAATGAAATACGTTGATTAAAAAAAGGTTATTTGAATTTCGTATTGTAGTCCAATTCGTTGGCCACCCTGTATGTAAAACACTGTAACTTTGGAGACTAGTAAATAGCGAATCATAGCGAATTTCAACAAACAAACACTGTTTTCGAAGAAAATCGATTCTAAGATTGAACAAATTTAAAATTAATTGTTTATATTCGAAAAAACCTTTAAATTCTAAAAAACCAACAAATTTTGCTACAAATTGTGTATGAAAATAATTTTAATGTCAATTTCTTGGTTAAATTCCAAAAACAATTATTGTCCAGTGTAATTTTAATTCAGTTCATAACTTCGTCCTTCTGTTTTTCTGCTTCTATTAAATCCGCATTCATCAATCGGTTGCCAAATGAGTTGATGTTAAAAGAAACTCTTTTCTATAGATGCATTTAATAAGGCTGCCAAAGTAATAGCCGATGTTTTTAATTTTTATAATTTATCTTTTGTTTTAATTTCCAAAACTATTAACGTCGCCAAAAACTTCACTTACGTACTCTCACAACAAAGTGTTTGCAACTAAAAATCAAGAGGAATAGACGTGCAACAAACTTTTCTGCTATAGTGGCAACTACTTACGTACTGTCACTTCTATTGGCAGTGGTGGCAATGCAGCTGTCAAGAGTACTAAGACTCTCAATACATTGTGAGACACAAGTTTTTTTCTTTGCTATTGCCCTCCCGCCAATACACTCATTCTCCGAAAGATGCAACCATGTGAGTCTGCGTGTGTGTGTGTGTATGTGTTGTCTCATCGGTAGCTTAAGTAATGCCAAATCTGCCATCTCTGGTATAGGGTACATTGACGGGTATCATGACATTGCCACTGTCTGTCGCTGTTGTTGCTGTTGCTCGTTGTCAGTGGTTGTTGTTGCTATCACTTTTCGGCAACTGCTGCTGCTGCTGGTGTTGGTTGTTGTCATTTCTCAAAAGGATTTTCATGGTGTGAAGATACACATTTAATGTTAAGCTTATGTCAGTTAAAATCAGTCTAATACCACTTCCATTTGTCTTTGTTTTCCCCTCAATGGTTGAGCTCTCGAACGGCAGCCATAGCAGCAGCCTTTGTGGGTTTTATCCCTTAATGTGGATTCATTTATTATACCTAAAGACATCAGACACGTAGTCGTCGTAACTTAATATTGAGTGTATATGTGTGTGTGTGTGTGTGTGTGTGAGCCTGAAGTTTTGGTAGAAATCGGTGAAAAAGAAATATGTTTTTCATCAATAGATGGAAAGTTTTTCTTTTTGATAAGTTTGCTTAAAGAAATAAGATTTTACTTTATACATTTTATTTTGTTATGTTTTACAAAATGAACATATGCAGATCTCTTACCCGTAATCTTCTTTGCTAAACCTGTCTGACGAACGCGCTTCGAGAGATCAAGTAATCGATAAGTCTAGTGAAAGCTTTTCAAACGATCCACCTCTCGACGTTTGTTTTTCATCACCAGTTGCCATATGCTTCAGACAATCGAAACATTGTTAACATTACAGCCGGACTTGACAATTTCCGTTATTCTATCAAAATTTTCGACAATTGTCCTTTCAGAGCGTGGTGCTTGTTTGACATCGAAATTGAAACGAAATGGAATCGATGAAAACAAAATTGATCTAGATTAGCTGTTACCATATCAGGACTATAAACACCATTCAGATTTTCAGTCGTCTGACTGAAATATTTTCTCTTCGCTGGTGTCCATCTTCGACGGGGCCTTAAACAACACTGAGTTAATCAATCACAAAACTGTCTGAGTAGTTTTTTTTAGCACGAAATGTTATTTTTTAATGTCATCTGCTTTAACCGGATCACACTTGTATTTTTGTTCATTTAGTGGATTCAAAACCGCCGGTCTGGCAAGACTGTCAGCTGTTAAATACCTGCTATCTAAAGTGTTATTTGTTTATAGTGAAAGGTTTGTCATTTACGAATATGGATCATTTAGCAACCCAGGAACGCATAAAAGTAGTTAACATTTACTAAAAATGTGGTAATTCAAAGGTGGGTTTTCAATCGAACAAAGTTTTCTTCAGCGATTAAGCTCATTTCACACACGCTGGTTACGTCAACAACCAAAACTGTCGCACATGGAACTCGGAGAATCCAGAAGGGAGTGTGGAAAAGCTATTGCACCCGGAAAAGGTGATTGTTTGGGGCGCATTATGGTCTGGAAGTGTCATTGGGCCGTAATTTTCGATATCTACCTTAAAAGGATCCACTGCTGCAGCCAATCCAGAGGCGGTCAATTAAATGACATTGTATTTCGTACATAATGAGTGAATAATGAAATAAAAGTTTCATCGAAATCATAAATTTATGTGTGTTTTATTTAACTTTACCTGAAAACGAAAAATGAATAACCCATTACAATGCGAGTGTACAGTAGAGTCATCTATTGGAAAAATAGTGAGTTTATTTTTGCTATACCTTATATGATATTCCTTCAATGGAGCACTGAATATTGGTGAAATTGGTACCATTGGAAAGGGGACTGGATATACTTTCTGATGAAAATAAAGAAAAAGATGGGTTTCAATAGGTTCCGCTTTACTTTAGCTCAAAAATTTCAATTTAAAGGTCTGACATCTGGGTAACTATGAAAATATTTATAGAAACTATTTTGTGCACAATATAGTGTTCAAGTGCCAAATATAAAGTTAAGTATTTGTTCAGAATGCATCATTTGCATTCCTTTTTTTTTGACACGAATTAACTAAATGGCATGCAAAGATCCCTCCGTTCGTTTACACCATCAATGTAAAATTTAAAAGGAAACCACAGAACTGCTTATCCTATATTTCAAAACCCCATTTTTGTTTTTGTTGAGCATTTTTCTGCCAAAATTGTCGGTTTTGACAGTATATAGGATGTTTTCTATTGGGAAAAATATTTTTTCCATAAAAACGTTACTTTTCTTATATTTTGCAAAATTTAATTACTCAAGGACTTTTGTTTATGTTTATAGAAATGTTTTATATTTTCATAACAAAGAAAGAAACTTTCCTTTGAAAGTTTTTTTTTTACCTGAAGCAAAGTTGTTTGCGTTTTGTGGGCATGATGTGGCCTTTTTTCTATAGTTTATTCCTGCCAAAGGAAAATCTTCACAATTTTCTGTATTTAAATATGCTCAAGGAAATGCACTTCATTTCGCTGGAAAACATCCAATAAAGCAAGACTCACACCCCAGTATAATTCTTGGGCGCCAAAAAATCACATCCATAAGAAATATACGTATGCTACTGAATCACATTGGTATGGAAACGGCATAAGTTTTGCTAGATTTTTATTCCTATGTCTTAAAACATTTCAAGTTTTACATGGCGAAAATTCAGTGTTTTCTTGTAAGCGTGGATGAGAAATTTTTTAGCAAGAAATTAAACTTTTCAGCTTTTAAACTTAAACTTTTTTCTTGTAGTGAAACAAAACACTGCTCATGTAAAGAAAAACCATGTTACACATGGCAAGTAGATAAGCATTAAATCTATCTACCTCCTATTCTCAATACCCCACACCTTTTCACTTAAGTCTCCTTCGTCGTCTCGTAACACATGTTTGCCGCAAAGACATCTTCATTTGCAATCTTGAAACGTGCTAAGGTTTGTCTCTACTTGGGGATAGGGGAGGGAAGCATTTCAGCAACTTAATTCTGAAGTCATTTTCTAACATTCCCAAAGAAAGTGTTAACTCGTGACAACTTCTCACGCCTCATACCGCATCATTTCACCAGTCCGTAGAGCCATCATTGTCATTACATAAATTTCGAGAATTATAGTGTTCATTTGATGGTTGCCGCCGCATCGTTGCTGTTGCAGTTGCAATTGAAAAATGTTATGTGGCATGTGCGTAATAAACACTCCATCTCGAATGACACATCATTTCTATGATGCAGACAACGATGATGACGATGTCCCATTGCTGTCAATACGACTTATATCTCTGTGCTCTCTGGACATGCTTGGAGTTTGTATGCCAGTTCTGCTGCTGCCGTTACATGTCCTGTGTATGCTGTCGATTCGGATACTGATGCTATGCCTGTCATGTGTTAGCTTGTTGTGTAAAGGAGATTTGCCCAATAACATTGTCCCTTGGAAGTATTGAGAGGTGGAACGTGATGGCAAGAACGAATCAAATTGAGCTTATTGTTCTTCATAAAACGAAACACATATATCATGTGTTTCTTTATGAGAAGTTTCATAAACTATTTTATAAAATCTTTGGAATGACTATACATCTTTTCTTATGGATAAATATAATACTGTCGCCATTTATTGTAGTGGCAATTTTATTATCTATTTCTCGCTTCACATCTCATTCCAAGGGGATGAATCAAAATTTATTTATTAAAGGACAAGAGGAAAATTGTCAACTATCAATGACCAATAAAACACAAAATACTTATTATCCATTCAAATTTATTACATCCCCTTCCGAAATAAAGGACTTTTGCAAATAAATGGTCCAATATTCCAAACGCATATTCCGAAAAGGATTTTAATCCGCGCCGCGAGTTCTCTTTTATATCTTCTGTCGTCTAAAGACGAATTTCTCGGATTGGCAATTAGAGTTTCGATATCATATAAGTAGAATAGGCGGTGGCTGCCCTATTATACCTATATGTATTGAGTTTTTGCCCAGCAATTCGTCCACAATGATAGCCTTGTGATATGGTCCGTTATCGTGGTGCAAAGTTCATAAGTTCATGTACTATACGATTATGGAATTCAATAATTCCATATGAACACAGAAGATTCTCACTATCATGTTTTGGGTTTAAGAAGCTCTTAATGTCTTGTTTGTAGAATTATTATACTTCACTTTCTCCATATTTGTCGTTAATACTGTTAATACTATTATTATAATAATTATTATTAAAACTTTTTTAAGAAACTGAATTGTAAAATTTCAAGCATGTGTCGCAAAAGGTTGGTCTGCGTAATCAATTTGGCCGTATGCGGCTTTGGATTGCGATATGGAAATAAAATAATAAAAAATAATAATAATAAGTTCATAGGGATTATCCACTTTTCGGTTTCAAAAGTAAATCTAAATGAAACACACATGAAGCTATCATTTCGAAGGGAACTTTTATTTCATTATTATACCATTATGTACGAAATACAATGTCATTTAAATGATCGCCTCCGGATTGATTGGAACAGTGGATCCTTTCAAGGTAGTTTTCGAAAAAATACAGAACAATGACACCTCCAGACCATAACGCGCACCAAACAGATTTTTCCACAACCACTTCTGGGTTCTCCGAGCGACATATGAGACAATTATGCTCGTTGACGTAGCCACGGGGTAAGAAATGAGCTTCATCGCTGAAGAAAATGTTGTTCGATTGAAAGCCCACCTTTGAATTACCACATTTGTAGTAAGTTTTAACTATTTTTATGCGTTCTTCGTTTGTTAAACCATCCATATTCGTAAATGACAAACCTTTCACTAAATAAATAACACTTCAGATGACAGAGTCCATGGGGTTTAACGTGTCTCGCCGTGAAGGCCTTACCCACGGTGTGCGACACACTGGGCATATTACAATACGATTCCAACGCCCCCCGGGATAGTCAACTAAAACTTGGACTATCTAGGAAAAGGGTCTGACTATTTTGGTACTTCCTCAATTGTCAGCCCTTTCTTACAAGCGGGAGATACCAAATTGGTTATGCTAGTATGGAACGTAATTCCTATTGATGGAGGTGAGGCCTATCCTACCACTTCTGCTACTCTATAGGTCTGTAGCAACCGGTTGCAATGCAACTCCACATTCGAGCACAACGATTTTGGTATCAACCACAACCCGCGTGATGCTCCAACTAGGGATCCTACACCAAATGATTAGGCGGGAACTACCACAACTGTCGGCGTCCTTCTTTCATCAGGAAGACACCAAATTAATTATGCTAGTATAGAACATAACCCCCATTTACCAGTCCCGGGTTCTCCTGATCTCCACGCTACCGGCCAAACTCACCGGTTGGAGCTGCGCAGCAAAGGAAAGGCAAATTACGATTTGTACACCATACCTCAAGAGATTGGTCGCCCTGTGGCAAAAGAGCACAGACTGGACATTTTCACATACCTGCAGGAGCGCAGATCCCAGGTAGATGGAACGGTGGGAGACGGGAAAAACTCCAAAACCCTTCCGCTCGGCGACGGTGATTGGCAACCCCCCGACGGGTCAAAAGCATGCAGATGACGGTCGATACTACATTGCAAGAATGCAGAATCCTCACCGGTGGGAAACTTGAAAAACTCCAAACTCTTTCCGCTTGGCGACGGTGATTGGCAACCATGAAATATAGGCATAGGAAAAATCCAAGCCTGTCAGCAGCCCCCGAGAGATCAAAAAGATACAAATGACAGGGCACGAACCCTAGATCTGCCCGTGTGTATCCCTATCACCCCCGGTACCACACAAAGCCTCTGGTTAAACTCTGTAACTAACCTACTCCCAGTATCAACCCCTTGCTGTCCAGCGACTGTTGCGCCTGCCCACGAGCAGCAGCTGCCGACTATCAAGCTGAACGAGATTGAGGAATCAGCCCAGTCGCTCAATCCTCAAGTCAGACTGTCTTGAAAAGATCAGCAGACCCACTTCCCACAACTACGGCGTAGTAGCCCCACACCGAGCAAACCCCCTGGCAGCAAACACCGTTGCTCTAGCCCAAAACACCCAGGGTGGACAGCATGTTGCTGACTATCCAGTCATACCCTGACCTAGTTATCGCTAATCCCTAAGGTCCCTTACATCTGCATATAAGTGACATTCCCACAAAATATGTCGCCATTCTTCGATTGGTGCACAATTGCACGACTCACGATCGAACAGGGCTCTCTTATGCAGAAAGGCATTGAGTGATCCATGTCCGGCAGCAAGAAATCAAGACAGAGATTAAAACCAAAATCAGGGTTTCTCCCAACGAAACTAACATCTGGCAAAAATCTAAATGTAGTCCGTTACGACTCTAAAAGTCCGTTACGACTCTCTTCCCAACGTGTTTGCCATTTCGACAAGACCCATTCTTCCAAGAGCCCCTAAGCTCGGCCAGTGCATACTCTTTCCAGGCCTTGAATTCCGTCGCACGACGGATTGCAACAAGAGCCAGCGGAGCAGTACCCATCAGTAATTGAAGGGCTTTTGTCGATACCGTATGACATACTGGCATACAAGCCAATAACACCACATTCTGACAAGAGAGATTCTCTAATACCAAAGTTCCGTAGCTGGAATTGTCATTATACAGATAGAAAGTTTGAAATTTAATATTGCCAGATCCTAGCTAAAAATGTCATCCTGCAAATGTCAAAAAACATCCGGAACTCGTGGTTCGGAAGTTAGTGCGTCTCTAAAGCACAAAACTGACTCAGATTTGGTTATGGCACTCGTCATCCTCTAATATCAAACTTCCGTACGGTACCCGAGTGCAGACTTGACCGATTCATACCAAACAGGGGACACGTTAGTTGCTATGGCAACAAGCAGCCCCTGGTAGACGATACGAACCGGTCGTCTACTAAGCCCACAGTCACTCCTCAGAACACGTCTAAACAGGCCAACAACGCTGACCAGCTTACCTCTCAGCCTATTCAAATGCGGCAAATAGTTCATTCGCTCTCCCAGGGCAACGCCCAAGCACTTCAACTCGGTGACGCAACTGAACACAGATCCATCAGTCAAACGAACGAGTGGTCTACGAGATAATCAAATATAAACCTTATTGAAAACGAGCCATTTGGATCCATATTTTGAACTTGTTTTTATCGATTTTTCAAACCATTTTTCGAATTAAAATTTGGGATTTATATGAGACGGGGTCGAACATTATCGAAAATAGTCCATATCGGACGATGACGGGATTATAATTTTCATTTTAGTGTTCTGCTTCTTAGTTTTCATAAGAAATTGTATTCACAGTAAACTTTGCATGGAAAAAAGTGAGACATTATATATATCAGAAGAAACAATTTATTGGATGGAAAAACATCACTTCCTGTGGGAGTAAACAATCGTTATGCAATTACCCTGCAAAAGAAGTGCATCCGCGGAAGTTGAAATTCAACGCAATCACCAATGAATTTAACATAGGCTTGTCACAGCAAGGAAGCGGTTTTTATGACGTTATTATTCTGGTAGTTGTTACAACAATGAAGAATCAGTCATTTTGGTGCAATTTTCCCTTTGACCAAAGAAATTTTGTTTTTGAATTAAAGTTTTTGAACCGAAATTAGACGTAAAGCAATTTGTATTGAAATGCTTCTTTGGAAATGATAAATATGAATGAATTCCATTTTTTTTTTTTCTTTTGGCTGGGTAACCTCTACAGTAGTGACCCCTGGGCAGTTACTTTGAAATAAATATTTCAATGTAAAAGGTTTCTTCCATTGTTATCTTCATTCGTATGGTAATGACTTCATATCTAGCTTTAGAAAACTCACACTACCATTTGCCTTATGAAATGCATTGTGGCCTGCTCGCATGCTTGTTCAATTTTCTTTTCCAACTACCTGTGTCATTCATTGTCACACTGACCTCGTATGCTGCTGCTGCTGCTGAACAAGTTGCCACACCATCACTATCATTTGTCGTCTGGGGGTTTGTTGCCATGTTTGTTCATTCAATCTTGGAGAGGTACTCGTTGTCGGTACGTGTTGCCTCGTTATATTCACACTGCGGAAGCAACATTTAATTGACTTAACGTGTAACGTGTTTGTTACTCTTTCATTCCTACAGCAGCCAAACACCAGAGTCGCCCCATTCCAGACGTTCTCGGTTATTTTGCCTCATTTGGTGGCACACATCTCGTGCACAAGTGTGTTTGTGTTGTTTAGTGTACGTACGTATGCTCCGAAAAGTGCATCATGTGTGGAGAGTGTGGAGAGTATCCTTGCCTCTTATGCATATGTATGGTGACGTTGTTGCTGTTGTTGTTGATGATGTTGTTGTTTAGCATGTGCGAGTGTTTGTGTGCATAGCAGCTTTAAGTGGTGTCATGAAGGTTGTTGTTTGCCATCGTTGCTGCCGCTGCTGCACATAAAGTGCAACAATTTCGTTGCAAGTTTTTCTTTTGTGCAGCATCCAGCAACAACAATAAAAAACAGGAAAAACCAAAGCCAAAGCAAAAATGTTTGCTTTTAGATTTTTCTACTAATTGATGCTTACTCAAAGTTAATGTGAATTTAAGATATTTGGAATTGTTGGCATTTCTGGCCGTTTTTCCTTTGGCAGAGAATGTTGCAACGCCAGCTGTAAGTGCCGGTGGTTCGGTGTGTACGTATGGTGTGTTATGTGGCATGC
Organism: Philornis downsi; assembly: GCA_019455685.1. Taxonomy (NCBI): domain Eukaryota; kingdom Metazoa; phylum Arthropoda; class Insecta; order Diptera; family Muscidae; genus Philornis; species Philornis downsi. The sequence goes on along the minus strand of JAHXMU010000139.1, from coordinate 299,104 downwards.
AGCATGGAATTGAGGTCTATGGGGAAATGGTTGATCTCTTTTTCAAGCATTGACTTAAATTACATTTACACCGGTGCCACACACTTGCATAGACATTGTTGTTGTGGTCTGTAGTATGATGCCGGAATACTCGGCGCTAGAGTTACATGCTAAGTTGGGCCAAAGGATTTTACCGGAGAACTTTAATTTGTATTGAATGCTATATCCTTAATTGGAACGGATAGGTTTTGTCAGTTGTGTGCAGAAAGAGAGAGATGGAAAATTAAAAAATCTTAGTGAAAAGAAGGAGGACAAAATGGGTTTGTGTTACATTAAAAAGTGTTCTATACATTAATAAAAAGGAAGTTGCAGATGCAGTTCGAGAAAATTTCCACACTGGTAGATTGAACAAACTTTTAGTCGAAAAATTTGTATACTTGCTATTAACACAAATGAAACGTAGCATTTTTTTATCTAGCAATTATTTCAAAGGATAGCAATAATAATAGAGTTAGTGCGTTTTTAAAGCACAAAACTGTCTCAGATTATGTTATGGCACTCGCCATCATCTAATATGAAACTTCCGTAGCTGGAATTGTCATTATCCAGATAGACAGTTTGAAATTAATTATTGCCAGATCCTAGCTAAAAAAGAGCATCCGCACATGTGCATATCAGAACTACTTCGAAGATTGGAAAAACGCTTGCACAAGTGAATTATATCTGAGGGGGACTACTTTTAAGGAGATAAAATAGAAATTAATGAATAAATAAATATTTTTTGAGAAAAATGATCATCTTATTTTTTGAACAAAATAAAAAGCATATGTCAAAATACTTGAAATCCGCCATAATAAGCAGCTTAAGATGGCATTTAATTGGCATGACACGTTTCAAGCAGTAAAATGCATTAGGCTTACAGTATTGACTTGGTCTATAACAAAATCGCTCATGTTACAAACAAATTCAAAAGTTCGTGTAATTTATCAAATAATCCATTGATTTCTAAGCTGTATTAATTACCGCGTATTGCTCTTCATTTTGTTTATGAATGTATACTCGTGTAATTTAGTTTAATGTATATTTAAGATATACCAATTTCACATTTGTTACTTATTCTTTGTTAATTATTTATTATTGTTTACTGTTTATTAGTTTATCTATTATCAAAACATGTACTTGCTCAGCTTAGCAGTTATATAAAAACCAACCAGTATATGAGAGGTTTTTCCCAATTGTGAAACTATTCTGTATCTACTATCGCTACCTTAAACAACCATGTATAAAAAACCAATCCCTATTTGTTATGCCTCGATGGCAGCTCATCTGTCCACGGAGGCCTGGTGGGTAAAGCTAGCGAGAATTTTCATCTTGTTTCTCATGCCACCAAGACCACATTTTCTGAGAACGCCGCTCTCACATTTTAAATAAAATCTACTAATGTAAGCCAAGCAAATCCATCAAATTAGGCTGAGAAAAATATAATTTTTTTATAATATAAAAATATGGAGTGATATATAGTGATATCAAGTGCAGAAATAGTATACGTGGGGAAATTTCTTTAATTTTTTGGCTTTTATATTATAAAAAAATCACATTTTTCTTAGCCTAATTTGATGGATTTGCTTAGCTTACATTAGTATTTATATTAGCATTTATATTAATGAAAAGCTGCTCCAAAAGCAGTCATTTCTCATCACTACAATAACGCTCATGAACATTTGAAGAAAACGAATATAATTTTGATGAATTAATATTTCTATGTATAGGGTGATTTTTGATTGTAGTTTTTGAAAAAAAATCGAAAAAACATTCAAATTAGCATCATATATTAAATTTTTCTATTGCAATCGATAAATTGGTCTTTGCCATTTAATTTTTCATGTAAATGCTGTCCGTCACTTTGTGATAATACAGTCCAACTTTCATTTGCAGAACTAAGTTTATTAAATTTGCAGAACTAAGTTTATTGCGTTCTAAACTATAGGGGTAGCTGCTCGAAATGTTATTAACTTTACGCTGCTGTAGCAACCAAACGGCTAATGACAGCGCACTTATTTTTTGAAAAGCGTCAGTTTGTTATGGTATTTATAAGCAGAAGGAAGGAAGTCGTAGTTAAACTAGTTATCGAAATGGAGTTCGAACGCAACAGTGCTATTGGTTTGTATTTGTCTGAAAAATTGCAACCAACCTTTGTTAATGAGATAGCGTCAAAAAACGCCCCGGAAGTGGACATGAAAAATAACAACATCAACAGAATAGGTTCGAAAAGTGAAGGCCAGAATTCAACGTAATCCGCAACAAAGCGTAGTAAATTTGAAGAAAAAAATTCAATATGTCTGCTCGCAGCATCGGGTACATATAAAAACATGCACTACATAATTATGTACGATGGAAGCTCTACAAAATACAAAACGTGCACGATTTAACATCTGCACAAAAAGCGGTTCTCCTAGCCATAGCAAAGGTGTTAAAACACTTACACATTGGTGGTAAGATAGAAAATGTCGCCTTTTTTCATGCAAGAATTTTTACAGTTCAAAAGTATACAAACAAACATAACGGTTGTGCGTAAATCAAAAGAAGAACTAAACTTGCGAATTGCTTTGCGGAAGCGTCTACATCAGTACTGGTGTGGGTCACGCTAACTGCCACATGAAGTTCACCACTCGGAGTCATTGAAAAGGGGTAAAGACAAATCCGTAACACTGCCATGAAAAAAGTTTTAATCGATGCTTTGTTACATTGGATGTTTAAACAAAACGTGGCCTATCGTTTTTTTACTACAAAAAATTTACAACTTCATTTCTTCACAACAATGGCCACCATATTCCCCGAAATTAAACCCAACTGATTTTCCTATATCAATTAAAATCAACTACCAACTAAAAAATATGAGACGGTTAATGACTTAAAGGGTGCTTTTCTGTTTAGACGAAACTTAGTCTATGAAGCCTATCGCTTTTTACTAGAAAAAAATGTGCATCTTCATTTCTTCACAACAATGGTCACCATATTCCCCGGAATTAAAGGCAACTGATTTTTCTATATCAAATGTTTTTGTCACTTTTTTGAGCATTTCGGCCTGTACTCCACGAACAACGCGTCTTATGTTATCCTGTAAGGCTTCAATTGTGTTTGGCTTGTCCACATAGACTAACGACTTGACGTAACCTCACAAGAAATAATCAAGAGGCGTTAAATCGCAAGATCTTGGCAGCCAGCTCACAGGGCCAAATCGAGGGATAAGATAAGCTCACCAAATTCATCCCTCAACATATCTATTGTTTCACGAGCAGTGTGGCATGTTGCACCGTCCTGATGAAACCACATGTCAACCAAGTTTAACTCAGCCAGTTGGGGCAAAAATAAATTCCTTGTGATTGAGTAACACATGCCCAATCGCTGAGAATGGCGACGAATTGACATTTCACGATCGTCATTAACGCTGGTCGCTCGGGCTGAAATATTTTCTTCTGAACGCATTCTACGCATGCGAGTTGATGGTTTTATGTCCAACAAAGTAAATTTGGTTCGAAATTTGCAGATAACATTATAACGACCATAAAATGATCGTATCAAACGATGCACGAATTTGTCAGAGCATGAATTTTAATAATAAATTTCAACGATTTGCAATCATTGCTCATTTGTTAGTCTTACCATGATAAAATGACAGAGTATACTGTACACTTTTCACTTTGACAGATGACGTTTGGATGTCATTACCATTGCCAACTTGAAAATACTTAAATCTTAAAAAATCACCCTATACTTCTTTTTGTTAGTGAGTAACGCAGCAAGGTAAGAAATGGTCATTAACTTTTTTGAGGAAATAAATTTGTTAATATTTAATAGTATTTTAATTACATTACAATAGTCGACTTTTTACCAATAACTTTTGTTATTTTACTTCTTTGCAGGTGAGTCTCAAATTTAATGAAATATAAGTTCTCCGGGATGTCTCCCAGTGTGGTAAGTAAATAAATAGAAGCGAACATTTCACTGTTTGAAAATTTTCTTTAAACTGATATTAAAGTCGTGAATAATTCAAAAACATCATTGATGAGAGGTTGCGCTACCCTTACAAATGATGTAAAGGCATTGTATAAATATGATGTTTATATTCGTACTTATCTTTTCTTACCAAAACCTGCTAAAAATTAATTTAAAATGAATTTGCAAACGTTCCGTGAACATACCTGATGTAACATTAAGTCAAATTGTGCTAACATAACCTTTTTGCCCACATTTGGATTATTGTGAATTGTTAATAAGAAAAATGTCAGATAATAAACTTAAACGAAAGCCAGAAATTACACTTGTAACTGCCATAAAAATGAAACCAAAAAGTTGTTACGCTGCACAGCTCAAGCGGTAAGCATCACAGCTTCCCAAATATACTTACCTTGAGTTGAAATCAATTTCTTTTATTTCTAAAACTACAAACAAAAAAATTCTCAAATCTCTTGAGAAATTATCCGATTAAAGGCAACATAATGTTTGTTAATCTATTGATTAGCCAAACTACCAGAGATTGGAAGTAGATCCCTTGGAAAAGCTTCCTCAGGTCCCACTCCCTCACTCGGCCAAAGTACCTTTGTAGCCACTTGGTATGAAGTGAGCTACCTCCCGGGTAGAAGTTGAGGTATCTAGGAAGACCTCGGATAGATATGAACAGTGTTTTCCAAGCTAATGCCACCAACGCAACCTGAAGCAACGCAAAAGCACTGAAAACACTTGTTCGGGCAATCACAGCCAGCACGATGCTCCCACTAGGGGTCCAACACCATTGACCAGGAAGGAACAATGTTCCTTGGGCCCCTGGTCACCCGTGCTACCAGAAGAGAAGAACCCTCTGGTCTGGGTTTCGCAGACAAGCTACTCCAGTTTTGCTTTATCATACCTCGCATAGAACTGGTAATCCATAATCTACGGCATAGATTTTCAATGACCGAGGAGAGAATATCAACACAGCAAAGCACACCATGCTCCAATCATAGTTCATTAACCAGATCTCTCCGGTCATACAACTATATTAACGGAAAAGATAAACCTTCTGATACCTCCCGACGGCTGCCAGAGAAGACAAAGTACAATACCAAAAAAATTTATTTTAAAGATGGCATTAAGTGGCGATTTGAGAATGCAAAAACAATTAACAAAAACAGGAAACAGCCCAAACAACATTCAGCAGCAGGTGGACTTGCCTTCACAGCGATAGAGGAAGATTACCTCAATCCCAAAATACAGTCCATAACCTACTCTATAAATTTCCAACAGGGTCCAGTGCCGATCATCACAGCAAATTGATTACATACCAATAACAACAACAGTCCATTTGCCCAAGCTGCATTCAATCAACTTCTACTTCTTCACCTGTTTTTATTCGGGCATAAAAGTCGCAAAACTATTCCAAATATCACAAAACCTCGACTAATTATGCAGAGTGGCACACCAAATGCACTACAAAAAGAAATTCAAGTAACTTTTTTTTTAATCAGTATATTTTATTTTTTTTTATTTTTTTTTTTTTTTGTGTAGAAAATTGAATTTAATTTTATATAACTAATTGGTTTTGAAGACGATAGACCGTAAGATACCTCCCTGCTCATTCACTTATATGCGACACCTGATCAGAAAATTATTCATTGCGGCCTGAAGGACCGTTTTGATGGACTGCTTTAATTCTTTTTGTTTTGTACATCTCTTTAATGACATAAGCACATAAAAAATGTCTGGTGCTATCATGTCAGGTGACCTTGGAAGCCAGCGGAAAGTGGAGTTTCTGAATATTAATTTGTTTGGGAATTTTTATTGGAGCTCCGCCATAACCGGTGTGGTTATGTGTGCAGATGATTCATCTTGCGAAAACCAAATACATTCATCTTCGACACAGTTCTGGGTAAAAAAACTCCTTCAATATCTTTAAATTACGGTTCTCATTGACAGTTGACAGTAGCACGATTCTTGTGGCAATCTGTATTAGCTACTTTTATGGATTTGTTAATACGGTAGCAACACTGCATGCCACGAAAAGACTAGCACCAAGCCTGAATTTGTACAGATTGTATACGTATCTTAAGGTAACAGAACTAGACAGCGAAAATACCGTGGGAGATATAATTTGTTCTCTGTCATTCAAACTGTCTTTCCAAGGCTTATACAGGGTGGCGCAATAGAACGTGCTTATTTAAAAAATAGATTAAAAAATAAATACAAAAGGTATGGTTAAAATAAATCTAAGGCATTGTAGAGTAATAAATGGAGTTTATTTTTTAAAAATAACATCATCTAAATGGTGACTCTCTCTACGACGGCACTTCTCTAACCGCAAACGAAAATTATTGAAAACTTTCTTCAGTAATACTGGTGTAATGGCTGCCATTTCATCACGGATATTCTCCTTGAGCTGAACGAAGTTTCTTGGATTATTACTGTAGACTTTGTGTTTGAGGTATCCCTACAAAAAAGAGTCAAGAGGCCTCAAGTCTGGACTACGTGGTGCCATAGGACATCACCTCTTTTCGAAATCAGTCTGCCAGGGAACATCTGCTTCACCACCGCCATAGAATCATTTGATGTGTGACAGGTAGCTCCATCTTGTTGGAACCAAGTTCTGGAATTCACTATTCTTGAACTTTCAATTTCTGGAACCAAAAATCCGTCCAACATCTCAACATAGCGTTCTGTATTAACCGTGACGTTTTGACCCCGCGCATTTTCGAAGAAAAAAAGGACCAATTATTCCTCTGCCAGAGATTGCTACCCATACTGTCACTTTAGGACTATGCAATGGTTTCTGGTGTTTGATTTTGGGATTTTCACTGTTCCAGTAACGACAATTTTGACGGTTTACGAACCCATTCGTAAGGAAATGAGCCTCATCAGAGAAAAGGACATTGCCAAAATTGGAAAATCGAGTAAGCATTTCATTAGCAAATGCGATCTTTGCTATGAAGTCAGACTCTTTCAATTCTTATGTTATGTGGTAAAGATCCAATGTTAAAATTCGTTGCAAACTTCGTCGCGATAATTGGAAGACAGACGATCTCTTGCGAGTTGACATTTGTGGATTTCCTCGTACTGACTCCATAACTCTCTCAACATTGTCTTCGGTCCTAGATGTTCTTGGGCGACCATTTGCTTATGGTTTAAATGTTGAACCGGTCTCTTCAAAACGCTTTAGCCATATTTTAATTAAATTAGCACTCGGGGCCTCACTAATTCGCCTTAGTCCATATTCAGCACAATATAGTCGCCTAGTAGCAATATATGAACGAGAGTTCTCGTAAAATGCGCGCACGCAAAATGCGACTAAAACTCCATGAGCCTGCCAACCCAACGATGTAATTTTTAATTTTCTTCAATAAATCGCAAAATAAGAAGCCCAGTTTAAATATTATCAAAGATTTGAAGAGAAATGTTGATCATTTCGGAGGTGCTCCAAATTAATCTTATATTACGTACAACAAATTAGATCATACATTCGACTAGAATTTTGTACTATAAATTCAATCAATCAAAAGACTTAACTGATGATTTTCAGTCGTCGTTTCCTTCACTTTATAGATGTTAACTTCAGTTGAACCTTTTTACACCAAACGAGGGCTTAGGCAGGGCGACAGTCTATCGTGCGACCTCTTCAACATACCGTTGAAGATGATTATGAGGAAACGTCTGGTAGCATCTTTAACAAAAGTCATATGTTACTTGCATATGCAGATGACATAGACATCATTTGCCGGATACAGAGAGATGTTACTGCAGCCTTCTCAAGCATTGAGAAGGAAGCACCGAAAATGGGTCTGGTGATAAACAACGAACAAAGAGTATACTCTTTTGGGACGCTGTGCGAACGTTGACAACTATAATTTTGAA